>DWLR01004959.1:0-11471 GCA_018246295.1 Papilio alexanor hazarajatica | reverse complement strand
ATGCACACAAATGTTTGTCTTGGGTGGGAATCGAACCCACGACCTGCGGCGCGAAAGGCAAGTGTGTCTTGCCACTGAGCCTACCGGTCAGTCAGACCTGTTCAGCTGGTGTGGAGTTACCTAGTGACAAACGTCAATCCAAATTTAGAATATAAATTTGTAATAAATACTATACTATATCCTTCCTACCACAAAGAATATGTGTACAAAGTTTAATGATAATCGGTTAAGTAGGTTTTACGACCCACCCCCTTTTGACCCTTCAACCCGTTTTTTTGCAATATAATGTAGCATATTTCCTCTCCTGAGGTCAAATATATCATTTTACCAAATTTCCTCAAAATCGGTTTAGTGATTTAGGAGTAAAAGCGTAACAGACAGATAGTCAGAGCATCTTTCGTATCTATACATACAAATAAAAAAATTCATAATATTAGTAGGGATTACGAAGAATGAAAAAGTAACTAACTTATATAATCAGTTCTTTTTTAAATTAAGTATTACCTTAAATAAAAAAATAAAGTAAATAAGCATTTTTTTGTCAGAAAAAAAAACACAAAGACAACCTAACAAAGTGCATGACAAAAAAGAGACAGTTATTTTGAATTACGTCCCTTTTTGCCAACGACTAATAGATTTAAGGAACCCGTAAAGAAATTTAAGTGAAATTAAAGTTTCAGTTTAATCACTGCCAAAATGTCACCTAAATCTCAGGACACCCTTAAAAGATATGGACTCGATACCTTTTAGAGCAAAGTGACGGTTCATATGTTGCATTATTATACAGTTGATTAAATAACTAACCAAATTTTACTTGAATCGCCACATACTTTTAGAGAGACGGGATTTTTTTTACACAATATGTGACAGACTTCTTAAAAGATTAAGATTATCCAAGGATACTTTATTATTTTTGAGGAATAAAAAATAACAGATTTTGAAAATCCTGATAACAGGTGTGAATATTAATTTTTAAATTTACCAAATCCTATTTTTTGTAATTGTATGCCATCTAGTAACCTCACGAAGCAACATTGTATATACATAAATAATATACATTGAAGGTCTACAAAATATCTATTTATAAAAATTTTAATAATCGTTGTTTTGAGTTCTGTAGCATTGGTAAATACCCCCTGTAATAGTTTTGCTAATTTATTTTCCATGTACAGACACCGATCTTATAGTATATATATATCTTATAGTATACAGTATAGCCTTACCTTTAATGAATTTGTTACGAGAATTATTGTATTTATTTCAAATAATAACGAAAGAAATTTAAATCTTTTCAGACGTCATCGATCGACCGCATAACATTTGCCTTTGGCATTGGACTCGTTGGTGTTTACGATTTTGGCACAATGTCCCCTCACACGATGATCGATAACGCAGTGGTGATTTTCGGAATAATTTTCACGACATTTGCTTTAGCCAGATCTATTATAGTACGTGTGCTGTATCTGGCGTTGACCGTTTGTGTAAAAGATAATACAGCGATCTCGTCGCACTACCTCCTGTTTGTTGTACTGCCACTAAGTTCAGAGTTTTTGCACGCGCAAAAAGTTTTTACAATCTATATATTCCTCAGTGTCATGTGTTCATTAGGCGCCTATCTGGTGAGTACTTTTTGTTACATAAATAACAAACGAGTACATAGTATACAGTCTTGTTTTAAAGTATATGTATGTAAATTATTTTCTGGAATTTTTTATAGCATCAGGTCACCTAGTGCTATAAATGGAAGGGTAATAGATTATAATAAATCAAATATACATTTAAAAGGAAATAAAACTAAAACTAAAAAGTATTTTACAATTGTTAAGATCGGTAAATATGTAATACAAGAATCGTAGACAACCTGACTTGTAATGTAAATAATAATAATAATAATGGTCTAATTCCCTTCAGCTTCATTAAAGATTGTACTGTATATAGAAATAAGAAATTTATGTCTAATTTATACTTGAGAAAAAAGTCAGTTCAACGGTAGTTTCAAATTTATATTTCTTTTCGAACCCCTAGGTCGAATTAGTATTATATTTATAATAATAATTAATTCGCACTATAACAATTTAAGTATGCATTGACAAATTTATTAACATGTTCTTCATTTAAGAACATATTAATAAATTTATCAATGCATACTTAAATTGTTTAAACTTTCTTGAGATATTATCATAAAGTAATTAATTAATAACGGCTTACTCACGTCTGTTGTTCCGGTGACGACACCAACTAGTTTCGGACCCGTCGGGGGTCCATCTTCAGGGCGATTGTTTATTTGACTATCTTCGCAGTCGCGTCGCGTCTCGCAATAGATGTGCTCATTCTAACAAAACTTCTTATAAATTATCGATACGGTTTGTTGCCGCTTAGACTGCATCCCTGGGGGGAGTTCTTTCCACTGTATTGGATGTATTAAGCTATTGAACAAGACAAATACACTTTTGTATTTTAAGACCAAAGGGTAAGAATGCTGTATTATGGCTGTAGCGCCATATAAATTATAAGAAGTAATATATTACAGTCACCGTTAGTTACGTGTATTTTAAATACATACATCTTTCACATATCATGCAAAACGTTGGATTAGATTTATTTGTAGTTGTTGTCTACGCATGTTCTTTTGACCGGCGTTCTTTTATGGGTTTTTTGTATACATTTGTGAAGAAGAAGAGAGTAGAGAAGGAAAAAACAAGGGAAATATAGTATTCCCATCTATTGATTTTGTATTTTTGTGATCTACTGTAGTTTCCAGTATTCTGTGAGGTTGTGTTTTTCTCTAGTCAAGCTCTAGTAAAGCTAATAATGGGACTTTTACCACTGTTACTGATTCTACGATTAATGATGATGTAGTTTAGGAATTCTAAAACAAGTAAAAAATGGACTCCATATTAAAATGGGCCGTTTATTATGAAAAGTGTGATGAATAAATTATATTAGTAATCAGAAATTTTTAACACTTTTTCAGGCAATTTTGACATTGACGATATCGAAGCTTCTACATAATGAGTTTCGTTCAGTGAAAGTTGTGTACATGGTAGGAATATTATGCTTTTGTTGCTGCAACCTGTCTTATCCTGTAGCAATGGTAAATGTTTTTATTTAGATAATTCTTCTTAGATAATTCTACTTAGATGGCCCTACTTAGATGTAGTTAGTTATTTCATTAAGTACATACATAGTAGAGCTAAGACGTAGACGATTATCCAATAAACGATTTGAAGATCTTTAAAGATGCGAAATTATTACAGTGTTTGATGTTTATATAAATTAATTACGAGAAAAATGTTAAAGTGATTATAACACTGAAAAAGATAATTTAATTTTGACATAAACAGTATAATTATAAGCAGTGATGTTTTGACGTGAACGGTTGAAAGTAACAAGATTATTGAGAATCAAAATTATGACATAAGATTTAATAAGAAATAATATGTTTAACATCTTATTTCATTATAATGAAATACGATGTATCTTAAATATGTTTTTGCAGAAACATTATTCTTATTTAATCATATTTTTTGTATTTCCTGAACGGCAAAATTTTGTCGTATCGTAATTTTTTTCTTTACGGGAAATGAAGTGCTTGCATTCGTAAAAAACTTACCTTTTGATTCGATGAGACGTTTGACTAGTATTAAATGAGGTTTTGTTTAGTCGCGAGGCAGCAACAAATATATAGCCGCAAGAACAAATGTATTTCTTTAGACTATAATAAGTGATGGTTGCGATAAAATACTTTCATCCTTTAACTCGACATCAAAAACATTACCTTTCAAATTCAAACAATTAATAATAGCGGTTTTATAGCTGTACCGTGAAAATTAATAATATATTAGGGATTAAAAAATGAAATTGCCGTTTTTGTTCTAAAAAAAAAACATTTTTTCTGAAATATATTTTAAAATCAAAGTATTTACCCTCATTATCTTTACATATATCCGTCGTGAAGTGATCACTATATTGTTACCTAATTTTATATTGATAAGCATCTTTATACTGCAGTGGTTCTCAACCTGTGAATTTTTATAATGGGATCGTTAGACTTCACGATTTAAAAAAAGAACAAGAAAGTTCCAACATTAAATTAACTATGAAAAATAATTAATGTACGAAGGTGAAGTGAAGGATGAAGGTGTGGGGGCGAAACAATTTCACGGACTAAAGGGGCACTGCTTTAGGGCATTGTTGCGGCGTTTGATCTGGAGCCAGCCATTGCTTTGTTCGTTTATTTGATGCAAATGGGTAAATATTTGGGCATGCTAACATCAAACCGCGCCTCTAATTCTATAGTGGATTGATACGGATCCGCTTCTACCATTGCATTTAATTCATTCATCGTTTGTACTTTAGTGGGTGGTATTTATTCCTCGGGATTCACTCTTCAAGTCGAAGTTTTCACGATTAAACTAAATGCAGCATTGATATTGCGAGCTATTTTTGTGCATTACTCCCACTCCGGAACAGGTATTCAAAACTTACTCTTATTTTCAATTTATCCATCTTCACTATTACCGAATGAAAAAAAAAACAATTTAAAGTCAAACAATCGAATATTTTACATTTTTCAAATTTAGAATGTTCTAGTTGTCATATAAAAATAGGCAGACTCACACCATACAGGTTCAATTTTAATTCAAATTAGCCAGCACGTTAAACCGGCAATTTCATATTTAATCCACTATCATTTTTTTAGTGACGTTTCTACATTTTTGCTGAGTGCGCAATGTTGTATAATACTAGCTCAGCTCCGCAATTTTACCCGCCGTTTACCGTAAGGGTAAATATAACCTGCCATAATACTTTTTTTTACTAATATTTCTTTTCAACATTCCAAATTAGCTTAAAGCTTGTGCTAGAATTATGGTTCCCGACAATTGTCAAATGGTGGGATTCAAACCAACGCTCTCATGATCGAGTAGTCCGAACCCTTAACTGTTAACTTAACTTTATTACAATAAAGTATAATTACTTAATAATCATTAGAATCTTATCTATCTTACCTAATTACTTAACAGCTTTTTGGTGTTCGATACTATTTTTCTCTCTGATCTTATGTGCTAGGTTCTTACAATACTTAATAAATATGTGTCTACTTTCTTTATTGCTGATAATTTTGCTAATATTTTCTATATTTATTTCCATTCCAATTTCAGTCTCGCATGCTAATCGATTCCCATCGTATATCGGACACTCTATAATGGCGTGCAACACCGTTTTATCCCGTGCTGGGTCACAGGCGCATGAGGGATTCTCTTTGCACTTAAACCTGTGCAAATACTCAGAGAACCTGTCGTGCCCCGTCAAAATTTGAACCAGCACGGGATCCAACTCTATTCTGCGGAGTACTGGGTAGGCGCCTACCGTGTCCGGGAGGAAGACCCTCGTTGTCGAAGCCGTCTCTAATTCTCTATACCTTCTATTCCATTTCCATTCCGACAACTACGTTTGGAGTCGCTTGACGAAGGAAATGGGGAATTTATCGTAGTGAGGCCTGGTTTTTACCCCGATTGCTGTTTGCTTTGCAAGTTGGTCCGCCCTCTCATTACTCTCCACCCCCCACATGTGCCTTTACCCATTTCAAGTATATCCCCTTCCCCGACTCCTCAATCTCTTTAACTATTTTTCTAATTTCCAATACAAGGGGGCAGAAGGAGTTAACCCTTCTTAACGTTTCTAGGGAACCCTTAAATGTTAGGCTATTGACACTTCAAAGTGAAGTAGTCCTTAAAACCTTTCAACTTTTACTCACGACTTATACTAGAAGAATCAACTTATTCGGTAATTTCCTCCACTCGATTTAAAAACCAAAGTCTTCATATTTTTTGTGCTCATCATAACGGCATATAGTTCTAACAACACGTCGCGAAACATACTTATAGTCAAGTTTCTAATTTATTTTACTTACATTTTATATATCAGAAAAGGTGACAGTAAGAAAGAAAATTTTTATAGTATTAATGTATTATTAATTAATTATGAAATATTAATAATATTTATGTCTTATAATATGACGTATATCTAATATTGTGGATTTATAATTAGGATCTAATCAATACCGGCAATTATTAATCTATGTCAAAAGTAGAAAGGGGTTACACTTACTCTTTGAAAGATTTTTGTAAAATTTGTGTCTAGAACACAAGGAACCTGCAGTGTGAGGCGAATTAAATAGTTGTAATTTACAAAAAAATTACTATCATTTATAAGAAAATCCCTCACATCTAATGTCTTCCATATGAAAGGTATAATGATGACGCTGACCTTTTAGAATTGTTTAAGAGAAACAGTTTTCTCATTATGTCATCTCATTTTTTCCACCGTCCTATCCTTAATTGTTCCCATTTACTTATGGTTTTAGTTAGTTTTGGCCTGTTTACAGAAAGCATCGTCTATTTAATATTCTATTATGTAATTCATATTAGAGTAAATTTACGTAAATATTATTTCAAAATTTTATGTAAAAGAGTCATCCTAATAATAATAGGACATAAGACAAATAAGTGCTATCACATACTACACATATATACTGTAAACACAGATACCTTTCCGGTAACATATATGTAATTATAACTGGGCACATATTTTAATAGTTATGTCGGTACGAAGTATTGTTTGCTGTGCGATGAATGGGTCGATTAAAATAACACGATCATGAATAGAAGTGAACCATTGATTATAGCCCCCGATTGCTTACGTTCCGTCTAAACAAATGATAGTAAGAACAGTACACATTGTCAATTTTCCAAGAATATAATACTAATGTTTTCATATTTATAGCGGAACAATTCGGCGCTACATAGCTAGCCCACTAAGACATCCTCATACAAAGATAACCTACTTATGAGTCCTTTACGTGCTAAGTCTCACTATCCACAAGCTAGGCTTGCTTAGAGATTGTTTCCATACGTAAATATGAAATGAAGTAAGTTAACACGAAACAAATTAGGCAAATTTATTAAAAATACTTAACTATATTGATAAAAATGAATTGTGAAAAATGTACGACATTTCACTTTGGAATCTTGACAGGAACAATTCGTTTGCGAAGCGAGATTATAAGTATTATTTCGTAAATAATTGCAATGTTTACAAGACGTGTACACGATTTTCTAAATGGTAATTCGTGATGTAACTGCTAAGTATTCTATTTATTTAATAAGGAAAATAAAACAAATAGTGTATAAAGTATCATTTTCTACACAATACAAAAGTATGACTAAAAATCTATATTGAAACATGTTTTTGGTCAATATTTTTTGATATATATTATTTATAGATGAGAGAAATACAAATAAGCGATTTGTAAGCCGTTTGAAGTTAAATTTAACCAGAAATGTATTCTTCAAACTCTTTGATAAATATTCAGAGATTTGAATATCATGCAAGAAGCATTTGCAAAAAATCTATGTTCCACTGAAGTTGATTCGATCGCTTGATTTAGATCCGACCGACATCCGACGTTCTGATTGCAACACGATTTTCTCGTTCAAAGAGTTCAAAATCTTTAATTCTATATAATGCGACCTCTTATAAAGTAAAATGGCTGTAAAAATGTAAGGTCAGCGTAATTTACCTCGGCTAGTATTGAGAGCAATGCAGAGGATTCAAGTTGTAGTTTACATTCAATAAACAAATAAAAATAATAACGAGCTTCTGACTCGCTTCTAACATAAAACAGCCTTTCAAACACGCGCGTGTGCGTAGCTTTTGACTTTTTCATTTCAATTCTTTTATGAAAATCCTCTCCATAGAAAATGAATGAATAAAAATCTCTTCAATTCATCAATTTCATAAAAAAAAACCTGGGAATATTTTTAAATTTTGGCATATAGAGATATCTAAAAGATCGTTCATATCGAAGGTCAACACTCAAATTTCATCGGAAATGCAATTGATCTCCTCAGTTGTGACATTTATAATATTACTTTAAAAATTTGTGATAAAATTTAAGGAAAGAAAATTCATTGATGCAATTATTTTTCTAAACTTTAATAATTTTATATGAAAAGAATCTCGAGAGAAAATTACATAATGTTTGTAGTCATACCAAATTTAAACGCGAAATTATATACATTTTCGCGCATAAATAATCCAAATAATTCAAAATAATTTCGAAACAGGTAAGAACTATATGCAATACACTGCTAAAGTAAAAACAGTGTTAATGTTCCAACTACCATTTTTCAAGTAAGTTTAAAAAATAACATTGATTTCAATTCAAATTCAAATTGTGTTTTATAGTGCTTGTGGTTTAATTATAGTGTTAAATATTTAAATATTGCTGTTACCGCGTTTATTGAAAATGTGACTTATTAAATTACAAAGTTAAAGGAACGAGCTCGAGCTCGTATACATATGTGTATTAGAACTGGTACCGTTTCCTCTAAACAAGTCGACTCGCTTTAATAATTCAAGGGCTTTGCGAAAAATTCATTGCTACAGCGTGTATCTAAGGTTGAACATTTTACATGCAAAAGGGAATGAAGCAGCTTATAATTCATGATTTCCTGTTTCTCGATACATTCAATTATAGAAATTTGCATTAAATCAACTGTCCGTAAGAGTCCTTTCGCCTCGAATGAAGGGTTATGACGACCACTTATGTGTCATTTCCTTCATTGCTGCATCCTACAGTAAATAATAACTACAAAATTTTATAAGATATACACTTTTTATATCAATACTCAGCTATAACATTACAGCTATTAAAAAGGTTAGGATGTTACAATTCGAAGAAAAAATGAAGTACTAAATGATAATTAATTTAATAGAATAATAGACTCAACAATTAATGAATGTTAGTAATAACGGTGAGATCAATGTCAAACACGAATGTTTCACTTAACTTTGTATCACTTTTATGATTTTATGAATTATTTTAATGACTTAATTACATAATTCTGTCTACTTATACACTTAATAGATTTCAACACTTTATTAAACACTTAACAGTTTTTAATAAAACTATCTTTACCATTTCATAATATTCAGCCACAATTTTGACTTGGTGTTGTAATTAAATTCTCTATAACATTGTAATTACTCGGTACAAGTTTCAATGTTGCATCGATAAACAAGATCAATGTCAACACACACGCGTGCGGTTGGCTACGGTAAACATCGATAACCGCAAGACAAAGGCCGACATCCGGTCGATCAGTAGCGTGACCTTTGCCTTCACCTCTCACGTGTTGTGGAAACAGCTCGACCGAGATTTATCGAGCGAAAATAAACTTCTATTCCGCTGAATAGTCTCCTTCCACTTTATCTTCTTTTAGCGCAATTGACAGGAGGATAATGTTTTTCGCATGTATGTATGTTTCTATATCCATTGTTTCGATTTTAAAGAGTGAAGCGTCATTCGATTTGTATTAATTCAGTTTTGTTGTTCTATTTATTTAAATAAACAGAATCATATGTTACGTCATTAAAGTATTAGTGGTAATTGGTTATTAATAAATGAATATGATCAGAGAGTGATATATTTTAAATAAATTTAGTTTTTGGGGCTCACTTGAATCTTAATGGTTTAGTGAATAATATTAAAATTTCAAAATACACACATTTTTATTTTACATTTATCATAAATAAAAAACATTAACACCTGGAAGTATGTTAAGGTTCCTTTCACATTTATTTACAAATGATCAGATCAATTCTACGTTATAAGCTCGCCAAGTACGTGTACTCTCAATTTTCCAATTAATTGAGCATCGGATCGTATCTATAGTAACATTTAAAAGTGTCTATATATTTAATTTTATTCCTTTTTCTTTTCAAATTATGTATACTGTGTAGTTATATCACATCGGACTTAATACAATGCCACACGAACGGTTGATCGACGGAGCGGTACCGCTGCGTAGTATTACAATATCAGAACCACATGGTTCGTCAAAATGACATCAAAAGTTACCCACTTCAGATTATCTTGATGCGTTGTTATATATGGTGTCTCCAACGTATAACTTATGTGTTACTTATGAATGAAAAAAATGACTAAAATTTATTCGACTTAAACTTTAACTTTTAAATGAAAATAAAAAAATACACCCACATAATAAACAAGTCATACAATCATCCTATCAATTCATGCCTAAACTGATACTGAAAATAAAATTTAGCACAGAGATCAGGCTACATTTATTTAAAAAATACCTAATTACATTTTTACCACATGAGTCCTTTCTGAAAATCGTGAAACGCTTCTGTCTATGACGGGGTTACTCTAATAAAGGTAAATGTCAAGGTTAACTCGAGTACAAACGTAGTAAACCTCTTTTTCTCTTACTACGCCATATCCAATATTAGTGGCGGTAGTATTTTTATTTCTTGCACGAGCACAGTAAAAATAGAACAATCAAAGTAACTTTCAAAGTGACTTTTAAGAATCGCTCTTAATCAAATTAAAATGTTTGCAGGTGAGAAACAGTTGACTATTGGAGTTTCGTTTATTTAAGCGAGTTTCGCCTTTTCTTATTTATACATACTTTTTTACTTTTTATAATTATTATCAGGTTGCAATGTGAATTGCGGATAATTCATTAGTATTGTTTTACTTGTTTGTATAAATGGATAGGAAATTCACGTTGCGAGACACTGAGTATAATGGGCGATTAATATTAGGTTAGTAATTAAGTGTGCAGAACATGTAAAAAATACTTCTACTTGGATCTTTTCTTTTCTTTTTATTTGCAGTTGTTTAGTACTTTAAAAGACTGCGGATTTGTGTCGTTTACCTAAATGTATGTAACAGAAATCGTAAACTTGATCGTTAATTTAAGTATTTATACGATTCTTAAAATTTACAGGGAAATATACAAAATGTCACATTAATCTATGCGTACTTTTTTATAAAATTTACTTTTTAAATTAATTTTTTCTAGTTTCATAAAATATATCTTTACCTTTTTGTTCTTTTTTCATAATTAAAAGAGATTTCGGTGCGATAGTTCAAAGAATAAAGACTTTTAGTCTGATATATGTTACATTGCGCCGCATTCTCATATAGGTCACAGCGTTGCGACTGAAATCCAATAGGCATTACATTGAGGCGTAACATTGCCTACATACTGCAAAACCTAGTTAAATTCAATTTTAAGATCTTCGTTTTACATATTTATAGATAAAAAATTAAATTCTATTCAAAACTCCGTCTGACTTTACCTGTAAGATATTTCTGGGAAGAATACGAATCGAATGATTCCTCGCTTGTAGGCTCTAGGAGGTCATAATGCGACGGACATACGCACGTACATATATATATGCATACCTTCGAATAACATTACAAACTTCCGTCAGGCGTTTCACGTGTTTTTAACCAAATTCAAAATTGGAGGAGTTTCTAAATTCGGTTGTATGTTTATGTCTGTTACCGGAGAAATGCGTCACTTACGAACCGATTAAAAAAATTGTTAGAAATTCATTAATAGATAACATTGACATATGTTATCTATTAATGA
>DWLR01004958.1:0-11474 GCA_018246295.1 Papilio alexanor hazarajatica | reverse complement strand
TTGTATTTAGTTCTCTAAAAAATAAAATAATCTTGTACTGTGAGATGGCGGGTTTATTAGTTGCCAACCTGATATTTATGATGTGTTACAAAATTACACTGCATCAGACAAATTAAGTATTGAAAGAAGCTCACTATTTGGTAGTAGATAAAGCGACCGTATTGAGTCTCTAATCAAGTAACTGATCAATTGAAAATCATACAAAGACTTTTCTGTTATTTAGCGTCGTATTTTCACTTCCCGGTTGAAACAATATACTATGCAACACTAACTGCATAACACATGGCTTCTATTTTGTAGAAGAGCAACACTCCTGGTCTGCTTATTGTAGACGCGATTGATACTTAGCAGACGAGATAGACTTTGATGGGAAGCGGAGCAGTGGACGTCTAAAGGTAAAGGTATCTTGTGA
The DNA here is from genome assembly GCA_018246295.1 of Papilio alexanor hazarajatica. NCBI lineage: Eukaryota > Metazoa > Arthropoda > Insecta > Lepidoptera > Papilionidae > Papilio > Papilio alexanor. The sequence goes on along the minus strand of DWLR01004958.1, from coordinate 11,062 downwards.
TTGTGTAAGTGCGGGAAGTCGAGTACTATATTTACAAAGCTTGTAAAAGTCAAAGCACCTCATAATATTATTGTTGTTCTATAAACAAAATAAATATAACGATATCGGAAATTTAATTTCATGTATTTTATTTGATTCAAAAAACAGCAACCCTGCCAATGTTTACGTAAAAGGAAATTTCCTGAAACGCGGTATGAATAAGGTGTCTGATATTTCCAATTACAACGAAAAGGTAAAATATCTGCCTAGCAACAAAAGTCTCAGCAACAAAGCTTTAAACAAATGCAGTATAAAGGCCGGTTTAGCAACAAGCTAGACGATTAACGTCGTGAGCGGGCGCTTTCCATTTCCTCTCGAATTAAATACCTTTTATTTAACTTAACTTCGCTGCTTTTAGTCAGGTTACTTTAACATCTATTTATATTTTATATCTTCTGTTTTAAAACTGCAATTAAAATACTTTAAACCTCTAAACTTGACGTCTCTTTTTTTTAGTTACCGTTTGTGTTTTTGATTTGTTACATCTTAGATCTGTATCAAGCTTGGTGATTGTTTCTTAAAATAGTTTTTGTACACAATAGAACAGAAACTGTCGAGCTATTATGACATTTTCTCAACTGGAATATCTTTTGTTCTCTTTCTTATTCTTAACACGACCCAGAAACACAGTTGTGCAGGAGTTAGCCGTGTATGTAATATATGTATGTAATTTGGATTTTTTTCTGGGAAATAACTTTTACCAAAAATGGAAAATAACTACATCTTTTCAAATTGAAAGAGATACAATAATTGTGTATTTTGAGAATAAATAAAAATAAAATAATGATAAAGTTTTAGTTTGTAATGGGAAAGAAAACTTCAATTCAGTATATTGATAAAAGGGAAATAGCGAAGCTGGACACATATATGCGTCAAATAACGTAATATTTTAATATCGCACATGCGGTGAGATGACGAATAAGATTGTACGGAACAGGGGATGGATAGGAGAAGAAAATACTCGTATACTTTTCCTGTCTATCTCTATAATGGCTAACGGTTACTTAATTATCGCCATTGTGACACTGTTGGGTGAACACCTTGTTCATCGTAATAACATAATAATATTAAAAAAAAACCTGTTTCGGTCCTCAGTCACGTCTCACTAAAAATGTGATCAATACATTAATAAACTTTTACTAAATCAACAATATAATCAATATTTTATATTATAACAGAAACTGTTAATTTCTATAAAATGGTTTGGAAGTTGTTGGAACAGCTATTGACTTACAACTTTCGCCCTTTGCCAATTAGACCCGCCCTTCAAAAACGTTGAGTGGTAAAGAAGTTACTTCAATTTTAAATGAAGAACGGTTAATTTAATCCCACAGTTTTGTAACATTTTCATATAATACAATTAAAGTGCTTTGAGCTGCGTAGTTTTTATTTATGTAGGCGCGTATTGTTTGCTAAACTTTTGTACTGATAATAACTAACGAGCAAACGATTTATTAACGTACTAATAATAGGTTAAAATGTACTCTTATAATAAAACAGAAAAGACTGAAAAACAAAAGTAAAAATTGTTCAAATATAAAAGAAATTTTGATTGTCCTAACAACAGTAAACTTGGATTGTCATCTGTCACTTTACAACATAAGACTTCAAAATGTTCACGGGTTGTTGTCCCTTAACGCAGATGTCAATGGTCAGACACCAAATCTTCCGTTTGCCAGACACGGGATTTCGTATCTTTTACGATCTAAATTGTATAAGTCTAAGGTACTTTTAGGTCTTATAAAAATCATTATCTTATTTTCTAACAAGTACTGATCCTAAACCCTCTTATAATGTATATAGACTGAACATAATATAAGAAAATGAATTCAAAAAGTCATAGTAAAATCGTTTGTAAATCTAATAGAATACATCCCGTGATCTAGTTATATGTATTTCTATTTAAAGACCCCCGTTGCTGTGGTCGATGCCCGAAGGCGGACATAAACGAGGCATCTCGTATCACGACGGCGCTCCTGACCGATGGACATTGAAATATGAGATACTTAAGCTTTGTTAAAAATGTTTTTTGCTGTACTTTTTTGAAGGTAATTTAGTATTATAAATTACCTCTGCATTTCCATATAATGCCCTTCTGGGTAACGTTAACAGTATCGCAGCGCTCGGCGGAGGTAAACTTTAATAATTTCGGTATTAATGTAGGTTTCAAGTTTGATATATGAATGTTTACTCGCATAATCGTTGCTCAGGTTGCTTTCCTTGATATATTTTTTAACTAAGACGAAAGACGAGTGTCCACTGTCTTAAGGAAAGGAGGAAAGCAAAAAAAAATGTTTTGGAAAGTTATTGTATGCCAAATATTTTATTATTACAATATTTTTCTTTTATAGAATAAGGGAGGCAAACGAGCAGCGGGACGCTTAACATTAAATGAACTGACGTCCATGGACATCCGCAACACCAGAGGAACTGCAGATACGTTGCCGGCCTTTAAGGAGGAAGTACACTCTCTGCTTGAAGACTTGAAGGCTTCCCTAAATCACATGAAAGACTTAACTAAATATAAAACTGAAGATCTATACGTTGTGCAATCAAGGATATAAAAAGTAAAAAGCCCACATTAGGCAAAGCTGCTAGTAAATAATGTCAAAAAACGAATACAATATAAAAAGGTCGGTATGCTGTCTTTAAAAAAGAACAGAAGACCAGCTATAAAAATATATACTTGATTACTGCAAATCTTTTTATGGTACATAACATTAAAACAATACAAAAGAAGCCACAAGTCGAGGGTAAAAGTGTAAGAAATTTGTAAAAGGCTATACAAGGAAATTAAAACCTAAGGAAAATTTTACTGCATAATGTGCAATGAAAAGTGTGAATTCCCACCGATAGAGGATTGTATCATGTGCGCCGTCTGTAAACTTCGGCACACGAAAAATGTACTGCAGGTGAGACTAGTAGAGGTGACGAGTGATATGTGCCAACTTTCCCCTAAGTTGAAGCAGGACTTTCAAGAGGCAATAAGAAACAAAAACTATCTATCGGACTTGCGTTCGACGTACGTTAAAGTCATTAGTGATATAGGTGCGGACCGTGAACCAAATGTACGACCGATTGGATCGGAACGTGCCGAGGAACGAGCGGACCGGAACAAAAATAAATTGTTCTTGTGAGAGCAACGCTTGCGGGGGCTTCTTTGAGCGTATTCCAAAACGAAAGGTAGTTGCGCCATTGGAAATAGAACGAAATGAATGCGCCACTGATCAAAAGCTACGAAATGTACGCCAGACCAAAACTGGAATATTAATTCGCGAAGAGATTTAGTTTTTCACAAACTGCACATGGTATCATACCACCTTAACGTGTAATTCTTTTAAACGGGATATCATAAAACTTCTAAAAAATCTATTAAAAAGTCACAGACGATAGAAATCCCATCTTTGTGTAGATGTCAACTTTAGTAAATTAGGACATACATATTTAGTCTATTTATGATTTGATCGGTTCAATTCTTTTGACCTCAAGGAAGAATATACTACCGATAATTATATATAATATTCAAATTGAGAGACATTACTACAAAAGTGACTTAAAACATTCTCTATTGCGTGCCTGGGGAAGTGCTTAACAAACAACCTGAATAACTAACAGAATTAGTTCGACGAGGAAGTATCACACGGTAACATCTCAAGATCACTAATTTATTACAGTTTGGCAATTTTCACACGTAATTTATCATATCGGCTAATGACAATAGTTGGGAGCACCTTTTACTCCCCTCCGTACATTAATGTAATCAAAGTGTTATTCACTACGCCATCGGGAATGGAAACGGCAATTAGTAGGATAGTATGCGACCGTTCTATTGCCAAATGATCTGTAAGTTACAGACAAGATATTACAGTTTTATTGGAAACGTAACTTAATAGCGTAATAAAACATAATTTGGTAATATGTTTTTTTATGTTCAATGAGCTAGAGTCAAGAAGCTTACCAAATATTATGCTAAAATTACATATATTTCTATCATTCACTACCAATAGTCAAAATTAAAGATATAGAAAGATGGCTGAGTAGCAGTTAAAAAAGTATAATAAATCCTTGACTAGTGTCCAAATTATGCTATTTATAGCTAATATAAGTATATATTGTACAGGCCGTAAGTTATCAAAGCAAGTTAATTATCTTAGCGATGAGTCGAGTGGGCGGCAATCTAGAAACGATGAAGCGCAATTAGAGTGTAAGGGACGATGTTAAAAAGCCGCCCCGCATTGTACGGGCTCAGAGGAACGCAAGGGTCGGAAAATTGAGGTCGTACGCAACGCGTCTTCGGGTCAATTAAGCCCCTGTGACCCGAACGTTGTACGTGATGCACGCTTCTATACCTTGTGCCTATATACAAAATAAATCTAATGTAAATTTAAAGGTTTTGATATCAAATTATTTTTGATTTTTCAACGTTATCTGCAATCAAATTATTTGAGATTGTTCTTTGCCCTCTGAACTACTGCCACTGTGTACTGATTTGAGAGGCACATTAACAACCTAACATATTAAAATGACTAGAGGCTAAGGAAATAAGACCAATAGAAATCATCTCACTCGACGGCTTCTATCGGAATTATATCCAATTAAATCAACCTAATGAAATATTGTCCGCAGTTATTATTTCACACTCGTGGACACCACCTGCTTTCACAACGTATATTTATCATCGTATCGATATATTTTTGTGCACCTGTCACGATTGTTTGGATAAAAAATACGCCCATACGCGTAGACTTGATGAGTGCCTTCTAACTTCCTCAACTCCATTACCTATGAGGTATAAATGGTGCGTATCGCCCCCGCCTCCGACCCAGTGATTAATGAACCGTGCCTGACTTATACGCCATCATAGCGATGGCGTATAAGTCTAACTCACTTCCTCGACGTCGGTTGACTGACAAAAAATCATTATCAACATTTCGGAGCAAAAAATCATTACCGTCGTACTTTTGTAGCAAAAAAAATCATTAATGACAAGCATTCGAGTCGCTGAAAACTAAAGGAAAGTCAGATTGACTGTTTTTGTGCGAATTGAAAATGAACCGACCGAGTACTGACTCGGGAAATAACAAGCTTTGAATTGCTGAAATTGCGGAAATAAGCAAACACTCGATGAAAGTCACGAGCGGGAATTGATTTGTCAACGCATGAGTGTAAAAGTGATGAATGTAAAAGGTTGGCTTTTTCCTAATTATTTCAAATGTAAAATCCTAAAAAAATACTTCCCGGAAATTCGTCGAAAAATAAACTTATTTCCTCGATTACGGATAAAACAAACTTAAAGCAAATATTGCTCGAGAAAGGGAAAGTAGTTCGAGATCTCGCTACGGTACCAGTTTTTGTATAAATTAACTGTCATCCGACCTTCCGCGCCCCAGAGGATAACCAACCCTTTATTAGATTAGGCTTTGTCAAGTCAGATGACCCGACACGAGGAGTTTTTAAATCGCCCGTGGGACGACTTAACGGGAACGAACTTAGTTTGAAAAATAATATGTATTTATTGCTTACTAACTTGAAACTGCAAAACGCAGCTCTCGTAACAAGAGTACATTCCTGTATGATTCAGCTTAAACACTGGGCACAAAGTTCTATTATTGACGCGTTTTATTGCATAATACGTTGTCAAAAATCCGAAATTTAAGTTAAAAACTTTTATGAGTCATATTAATGTGGATTTCAGAACTAAGAGAAACACGGTTAATTATCAATTTGAATTTAGAAGCTACTGTAACGCACTTATGACTGTTGTGAATATCCACTAGCGCAGGTGGTGTCATTTAACGATAGGTACTTACTATCCTCTCTTATTTTGTTGTCGAATAAAAAAATAATATGGAATTCGAATAATAGCTGTACAGCCTAATATCACAATGACAACTTCGGGGCGGCGCTAGCGTATCCTGACTTCGCCGCGGCCGGAACAAAAACAAAGGCAGCGTGTAATTAATGATAATAATATCCCAATTTATGCTTCCCACATACATAATGCATTGCTCCTTGGACCGTAATTGAATCTATCCCGTTGAAAAACCTCTTAGATACCCCTTATCGAAAATCAAATAATTTAGCAAATAATACAATTAATTAACAGCCTCTTTTCGACATTAGTCCATTACAACCTAATAAAAATACAAACACGCTTGAAGTCGCAGTAACATTTGTGGCACGGAACTTAGCGATAAGCCGGCTAATACGGTAACGCACGCCAACTCCTCTAATGAACAAACGCGTTTCCCTCATCCACATTAAGAAGCTAATACGACGTTGGCAAGATTAATTTGTAGAGAATCCGGCGGCGTCATAAAGTGGTGAGGTGGCGCGTGATGTGTGGCGCGAGCGTGCGCGGCGGCGAGCGCTGCGCCTCCGCGTCGCTGACATACGGTACACACATCAACATAATCTCATATTTTGGTTACATCACAAATTGATATAATAAAACTCTACTTCGATGTTATAACTTTGACTACATGATAAAACACTACCAAATTATCATTTTTTACTATCGGTCTTAAAAAATAATTATATTTTATGAATATTTATCATAAGGGTTTGATTTCGAAATATAAACTGAAGAATGAACAGCAATCCAAAATGACAGCAACAAACAGCACTCCTTACAGAACGTTACAGCGTTTTTCAAATATTACAGTTAGATTAATAATTAATTTAAATAAGTCGAACTAACCGTACATTTTTGTAGCGCTCCGTAGAAGAATACGATTGGATTGACACCTAGGTTGTAAAAACGGTCAAGCCGTTAGACTCTAGGAGGTCGCAATAGACAGACATACATACTAAATCCTGGCGAAGGCAAAGTAGTATCACTACTAAAGTAGTATATAATTTTGAAAGTTTGTTTCTTTAAATTGCTTTCAAAAGTGTCCCGTTGCAACATGAATGTCATAGTGACGTTGACGGCAGCGGCTGTTAGGATTCAGATGTTGACCGTCACGCGCACCTGCCGTATTGCGCACATCTAAATTAATTTAAATTAGAGCAAACAGTATCCATGTATGCACAAATAAAATTTGCCTACGCCAGCACTAATAGATCTCGCAGCTAAAACACGTTTCCCAGAACTATCCATACCATACCATAGCAATCACTACCGTCGTTTATCCAGTTTTAGCGTGTATGATAAAGATATTTTTTATCTGTAAGTATATAAAAATCGAATGTAGCGGTCAAGATATCAAAGCGGTGGTGTATGTCGGGAACAGCAATTATTGTTTATTAACTGAAATATGTGTTATGATTCGGCTCTCGACTAACAGACAATTCGGCCCGCTTGTTGTCCGCTACATCGTTAACACGGCTCAGAATACGGCTTCAAATGTTATTTACGTCATTTAATTTTCTTTACGTCCCGTCCCATTTTGCGGCTTTCAACTGTTAATTACTGTTTTATTTAGTTTTCATTTCGTTTTGTTCCAGGCCGAGCTAAATTTTCGCGAGTGCGATTATAAATTTTAAGATTGAATAGGTACTGTAGAGGGCGTAACAAACATTAGTTGTCATCGCTATTATTTTGATTCTTTCACAAGTTAATAGTGTCAATAAATCCTGTTTTTAATATTAGTGGTTTTATAAATGATTTTTTATGTCCAGGATAAATCTACAACAGAAAAAGTATTAACATAGCAAGTTTGTCGCTTCTGTATAGTCCTTTGAATATTATAAATTATAGGATGATTATATATCAATGCTCTACACAGTTAGTGTTATTTTACGCAGAACCTCAGCGAGAGCGCGCTCCATTTCGCAGCTGTAAAATTCTATTTTTTTTTACGAATGGCTTTAGATAAATAATATTCCGGCTACAGAAATACTCATAGAAAATATTTTCACTTTACGTTTATGTTTTTAAGGAAAAATATAAGCGTAAAGTTGTCTATACACATATTACAAACATAGGATTGGACTGATCCGTGTGAATTAATTAAAACAACAAATAACAATTTAATATCTCAGTTAAAAACAGCAACAGTCTTTGTGAGTGAGTTGTATGGGAAGCGCGGGATAATAGTATTTACTGCGAACGAAATCCCTAACCGTGTTAATGTGGAGCACCAACAAATTTATATGGCACGGAGCGATAAAGCAGTACAAAGTTTCCCTCTAAATTCGACTAAACCACGCCACGTTAATACTTGTAAGCTGAGGGCGTGCCCGCGCTGGATTTATACTCCGAGCTGATAACAAATCTTCCACAAGCCGCGACCGATACGCGCCTTCTCTGCCAAATTTCAACAGATTTACTTACAAATCTACAGCAAGAATAAACACGGCTTAAGTACTACGAAAACTATTACCAATCTGTTACTAATTTGACAAATTTTAATAGCATAGCATTAAGTAAGGTTCTTTCTTCATATACAACGAAAACTAAAACGCATAACCTAAAGATATAACATTTTCAAGCTTAGGCATCCAACTTACAATTGTAGAATAAAAATTTTAATTATTTTGAAATATTAGTACATTATATGTATACACAAGATTAATGTCGAAAAGCACGTACGTGTTCATAAAAACTAAAACAGAATACCATGAAAAAATGTCAACTGTACAGAACCGGATTTTTTAACGGATACCCCTAGTATCCGTTAAAAATTGAAATAATATTTTAATGGATAATTCATAACGTAGTATAATATAGAATAATTTTTAAAATAGTAATACAAACTTGGATCCTTTCTGTGTCGAATTTTGTCATTCAAACTATTTTTGTCAGTTTTTGAGTAGATAAACTTAAAAAGAGCAAGTAAATCTTAAGTTAGCGCAAGCTACCCAATATGAACCGTAAAAATATTGTGTTATTCTAGATAGGATAATCTCAGTAAGGAAATGGGAACGATATTTATACAAGAAAACAAAGTAATCAAAGGAAAACCAATGGTATAATTTTCGCATCCGAATACGAAACAATAACGCGTCATACCGAAATGTAATTTGAATGGGAGGCATGCGGGGCGAGAAGCGGCTTGAAGGGGCGTGGTGGGGTGGTGACAGGAATATTAATAATTCCATCGCTGATACAACACTGGTTGTTGTCGTGGCACCCGCGGAACATCCGCTTGCGCGTCATGTACACACATTTCTATTGACATAAACTATTTGTCACTTCCTAATCGGAAGAGTAAACAATAGACAAATTAATACAACATTTGGAAACTATTGATGGTAACTCTTAGTTGAACACGGCTACGTAACTCTTGTAAGTTTAAGCGAACAGTTATTCAGTTTGTAGTATTGTTCATCGTTGTTCACCAAGTTGTTCAACAAAATGGTAGTTGTTCGTCAAAATAGCAAAGCTTATACACTATTAATGTATGTCATATTTAACATAGCAATTCTAAACCAATAAAGATATCATGAAAAGTTCACTGGTCATTAATGTATCGATAGAACTCATCGGCAGACGAAATGTTGTCCACGGACTCGACGCCGTCACTGACACGCCCGTGATGTTAATAATTGATGAAACCAATCCGCGTACAAATCGCAGAGGCTCTTAACTTATTCATACTCTCGTAAATCCAATACGCCGGCTAATTGCTAAATTGGAATCAGTTCCAAAGTATTAACAAAATTCAATTAACAGTTGAATCCCGACCCGAGCTCAGCTGTTAATTCAATAAAGTTAACTATCTTTCCTTTTAAAATGAAACAATTTTTGTAATATCAAGAACTGATAAAAGTTCTTAATCATGAAAGAATTTTCATAATCTCGACGATCACGAACAGACTCAGTGTTTCTGTACTATTATTACACATAAATGAATATTGGATGGATATTATTCAAGTTTATTAGTTTAGGTGGGAATTATCATTTCCCACTGACATTGTTCTAATTAAAGAACAATTACTAATTTGTCACGTATGTATAATTTGTTATCACTACTCGTCATTTCTTTTTTTTACAATAGTAAGAATATCTACCAGCACCAAACGGTACCTACTTAATTATTATCAAGAAGTGTTAATAGATTTTAAAGTGTGTCAAATTTTAGAAGACACAACAATGAAATAAATCACTTCTATTATTATTATTTAAATGTCTGTACAACGAGCCAACAAAACAAATTTAAAGCGCGCGCCAAAACGAAGTATCTTGGCGAAAAGCGGAACAAAAAATAAAAGAAACACGAAATAGATGTCACGCAAATAATTGTCGCGACTTCGCCCGCCCGGGGAGCCATAGGCGAAGTAAAAAAGTTTTGACTTATTGGCTTTCCACAATAAAAAGTTACGATTTTCGTAAACAACAGGACTCGATTCAGTACTACTCTATCCGGTAAATCATGGTAAATGTCAGCTGTTTATTAGAATCCGTTCGTTTTACGATGCCGTAAATTATTTTCCACAACTTTGGTTTTATTACATAGATTCGCAATTTTGACTTCATGTTTTAATTCGGTAGTGAAAAACCAATCACTGGAAAATTTGTACCATGTCTTGCTTATTGCAAATTATTATTTACCACACAAAACTATCCTGACATTAAATAGTTATTTTTATAAAGATGTTTTAGAATTAGATATGGATACCTTATAAAATCCTTACGGCTTATGACAGTTAATTACTATTAAACATTCTATTACCTCTATTATTATAATATTGTACATTCTAATATGTTAGAATAATATGATATATCTTATGTTATGTTAAAGGTTATTTTATAGTAGAATAATAATTATTGTGTAAAAAGCAGTACACAATACAAAACAAGGTTATATTTCTCAAATGGATTTTAAGTATGTAAGTGATCTTACTCAAATCGAATCTTTTTTTAAACTAATGATTGGTCGACTGGTAGAGAATGCATATATGTAGGCATTAAATCCGCCATTTGTATATGTGAGGAATAAAGCTTTTAAATAAATAATAAATATTAGAGTTAAGTATTGAATGGTGTCAATGTGATTTGATGCTACGATATGGAGGAAATCAAAAATTTGCTTGTTTAGTATTCAGTAGCGATCGTGTATTACATGCCGTCGCGCGC
>DWLR01004957.1:0-11474 GCA_018246295.1 Papilio alexanor hazarajatica | reverse complement strand
ACCCCAAAAGAAATCAAACACTTGTTATTCTTAAAACCTTAAAACAGAGATGATTTAGCTTAAAAAACGAACAGAAACATCTCAGCGTTATAGCTAAAGGTATTTAAACAAACTAAAAACAGTACAAAAGAGTAATTAATTGAAATAAAAATGTATTAAGTAGAAATACAGCAACACAAATAACAAAGGAGCTTTTCTCCTTTGACATTTTATTTGCTAGCACTCTCTTAAATTATAAGTGTGTTGGACACATAAGTTGACTATTCTCTTATGTCCAAATTGCTATATATGTTTTTTTTCTTCAGATAAAACTCTTTAAGGTTTAAATAACAATAACAGTAATATTTGACAATGTTACTGATACTGATAAATATACTGGTGAATATTCACTAGCAATGATAATATAAATAATAAGATCTTATAACCCCAAATACCGCTAAAAAAACGGAGAAAGTAAGGCTGCTCATTTCAATTCTAAAGACGCACGAATCGTACATTCAGTAATCACCTAAGGTTGATGTCCTTCGCAGCGGATAAAGTAAAATAGTTTGGCAGTAAGTGGCTTACACATTTTTAGCTGTTTGAAACATATATCAAGCTAAAACACGTGGAATTTACATTAATTTTATCTTGTTATGTAGAAATCAACGAGAAATTTAGTCATTGTAAATCGAAGTCATTATTGATTAGATAGCTATTTTGTGATAATGTTTTTAGTTCGATGTAGTATCTAAGCTGCAATTTTTATGTTTAAAACGTTAGAATTAGTTAAAGGAAATGTTTGTAAGTGCGTTGATGTCTTTTGTATGTGGACTTAACATTGTAGATATATAAATTAAAATTAAAATGCATTCCTAATTTGTATCAACACATATATAAATTTCTGGATCGGTGTAATACATACGAGAGAGAAAATATTTAAAGTCAATTTATTGTAATATTGTAGGATGCCTAACATTATCTTGTTTTCGAGTCACCTCCAATGAAGATATGAAAAAAACAATCTAATAGTAATACTTATATCCAAATAATACATTCCTAAAAATGCATACTTAGTCATAAACTTAAAAATAGTAATCGTCTACTTGGCGACTTACTCGTAATACAATTTAGTGATTACGCTGTATTGTTGTTTTGAAGACAGAACATTACTATGCGACTGACCGCCGTGACGTAACACGTTGTTGAATCTTCTATCCATTCATATGTCGTTCTAGCTAAGTCAGTCAGTCATTTAGAATTACTTTAGTTTCAGTGAAGCGGAGCTCGAAGCGTTCCGCGTGCGGCGCGCGCGTACATCGGGGAATTCATATATGAGCATATATAAGGAGATCTTACGAAACCGTTAGCACATTCGGACTACAGCCTGTCCAGGAAGCCACCTGTTATTTTTGTCACACGTGAACGAAAACAACATGCTGTTTATTCTGGTAATTATTAAAATCAAATTATTTTCTTGTTAAATAAATTATATGAAGTTAAAACAATGTTAATTTTACGGCCAACCTTACGTTGCCTATTACACGAAGTCGTCAAATAGTTGTGTCGCAAAAACTTGTGTCTAGTACACAAAACTTAATAGCATAGAATGGGATTGTGAATGCCATTAGTGGTACAAGAAATATTGACCTTTAAAGCCTTGTTCACCCGAATTAATCTCTAATTTCCTAATGCTACTTGCAGAGGTTGTGTTAAATACATTTCAAATGGATATTTTAATTCTGACTTTAGCACAGACATGATATTTGACAAAATGTTAACTTGATAAGGCGCAGGCCTTAAATACTTGTATACTGTTTACTTGTTTATGTTAGTTCTATAATACACTTATAAATTTCAGTTTATCGGTGTTTCAATGGTGCTCGCTACATCTGGACATCCAGCGATTGAAAACCATTCGACGGCTCAAGTTTTACGATACGATTTGGAAACAGCAAACATGCCCAACTCTTACAAATTTTCGTGAGTATTTCTTTTAATTTAATGAAAATCGTTTTCTTTATAAAAAAAATCTTCATTTTGCGACATATTTTTCTTCATTTTGATTTTGATTGCGACCTCACAAAATTATTCCTGTAGCTAAATAATATATAGCATACGATATTTACAGTTAAATGTTTTTTTATACATTTTTATTGTCATTAAAAGTTTTTTAGGATACTCAAGTAAAATAAATGCGTAATGAATATGTAACGGCTACATAATAATAATTAGAATTGTCTAATAAGTAATAAGTATCACAATTAAATATTGCATTTATTTATTATTTTATAAATTGTATTTAATACATTATTGCCAAATGCAATTAAGAATAAAGCATTTTATAAATACTAATTTTTAAATCGATTAAACTCTAGAACGTTAAGGTTTTGTATAAATTGTAAATGTTGTTTAAAAATGTCAGAAAATAGTAACTATGCTGTCAATAAACTCTTTACATAGAGTTTAATCAATCTTAATATTAAATTTAAATAAAAATCTTATGTTGTTTTATAGATAATAATCTAAATAACAAAATTATACTTTAAATATTTGCATTTATTCAAATACGTAACCCCTGACTATTGGTGGTTATTTATTGTTTTTTACTTACGACTATTAAAACTATAAAGAGTTGTTGATTTACACAAAATATTTATTTTGCTTTTTCTTGCGGATTACACTTATATGTAAAATAGTGGATGCCCATATTTGTAAGACGATGTGGGATATAAAAACAATGCAAAAAATACTATGATAATATGTTTTACATATTTACAGCTAGACTTATTATAACGAATGCTTTAATTATTCTGTAAATTCTTTGAACAGGTCATATCATTTTCGTCGACATATTTTGTTTCTCGGACGTAAAAGGTCTAACAATCGGGTAGCCACAACCTGTAGTAGACAACCATTTAATTGCAAATTCTTTAGACTCGTTGTCCGTCAACCCGTCCTCCCACGTTGCTCAAATTTATTTCATAACTTTGATCATATGGAATCCTACTTTTACTTAATTCTTATAAATCAATAATTTGTTTTTCCACTGCATCTTATTCCTTTCTATTACAACATAGTTCATAGCATCGTTACAATTTATATAGACATTGAGAACTCAAACAGAAGTACTTAAATTAGTAATTAATTATAAAAAGGCTGCATGGGAAAATACAAATCGACCCCTCACCCCTCTATATATGATCAAGCGGTTTAGGCACACAGAGGTCACAGTGGAACGAATATACATGCGAATATATCTGCGATAAAATTTACTCCTCCCGTCAGTGCGGCAATAAGTAAGCACCTGCTTAACTAAACACTAGGCGATAAGTTCATCTCCATATTTCCATATTTGTCATAAGAAGAAAAATTTTAGTATGAAATTAGTCCTGTCTATTAAGCCATTGAAAATATATATTAATTACAACATTTTATTTGGATATTGACTGAATGTTTTAAAAGTATAGGATAGTTCCATTAAACGTCTTTAAAATTTATGTCCAGTAGTGGACTAGAATAGGCTGATGATGATGATGAATAGGACGGTGGTGATGATTATTATGATGAATCACATTTTGCATAAACCACTGTAACCACAGTGTGTAAGCATTAAAGACAAGTAATATCATGACTTACTTGTTTTTATAAATTTAAATATCTTATTTAAATTAAAACCTACACAAATCTTACTAATGAATCATTTGGCTTGAGACAAGTACATCAAATTGATATCACGTACAAGAAAAGCAGCAAAATCGTATTCATTGTTTAGGTGAAAAGTAGGCATACTATGAATGGATAAGCTCATTCCAGAATCAAACCTTTTATTTTACTACTAGTAAAAGTTCAACGTATTACTTATTGTACTTTTAAATTAAATAAAGAATAGTTAAATTAAAAACTAATAAACCCGACTCTATGACACTCCAAAGAAACATATAAATAGAACGATACCTCATTCTTTAAAATTAGTCATAGAGTTTAGACCACAGGAAGTTAAATGGAACGAATATGCATACAAACATACATACCTACATCATACCCACGAAAAACATAACCCTCCTGGAGTCGGGCAAAAATTAATAAACTGCCTTTATACAATCTGTTTCTTCTTTAAAGGTTATAACGTATAAAAAACATAAATTCCTAATGTTTTTCGGCATTGATTATTTTTGGTTTCAAAACAATTTTAACTGGTGTTGCGAATGTTCATGGCGGCGGTGATCACTCTTTTGGGCGACTCGTTGCTCGTTTGCCCCCTTCTTCTATAAAAAAAAGTCCACTTACCATGTATCAAAACACTCCTATGTATTGTATGTGCATATTTTATATAAAATTAACAAACGTATATACAACTTACGTGGTGACTTTTGAAAAGTACATGCAAACCAAGTAAATGAGACGCAAATAATGCAGTTAGTGCACAACTGAAGACGAAAGATGAATTACAAACATTTGGTGCTAAAGCTATCTCTATTAAGAGTACTATAGTATTTCAATTTCAATAACACAAATTAATTTATTTAATAACTGCCGACTAGAGCATAATCAAGACATCTTTTACATTTGCCGGCATTAAAATCAAATTCATGTTTTTTTTATTACCAACTTAATGTAATAAAATCACAAATTAGTGTTAACACATATATTTTATTACAAACATGTCTGTCCAATTACATTGTTTAACATAGATAACTTATATATCTTTTGACAAACTACTAAATGAGGCGTGTCATACAATACCGGACTACAATACGAAAATGTCACATTAGAAACTATAATTGTATAAACAGTGACATTTTCATTATTAAATAACAATCTGATCACATGATACATGCAATAAATGTAAATTTCACCTAAAACTGTCAAACTGTAACGGTGATTTCATCAACAATTTACGACATAAAAGGACACAATGCTTAACTAAATAAAATGTTATAATTGCTTGAAATATATACAAATATTTAAATTTAAACCTAAAATCTGTTAATCTTGATTTATAATCTACACAAAAGTACGTTGAACTGTGACTAATGTTATATTTTGTGTAAAAAGTAAAGTAAGAAAAGGAACGCAAAACAAGATTTTCGACATTTTAGGCATTATAAATCAGTGGAAAATATTAAAATTAGGCAGTCTGTTATACCAAGAAGCATCCCAAAATAAATTTAACCGTTTGCAAATCATTCTATGACATGAATTATGGTGTAATAGATATTAAAGTTATTTCAAGTACATGAAATTTACTCCAACCATAGGTTTATAGATTATAGACTCTAGAGAAGGAGAGAGAGAGAGAGAAAGAAAGAGAGAGAGAGAGTAGTATCACACCTGAAGACACAAATAGAATCAAAAACCACTGTCAACGATTTTATTCAAAAAAATATACACGATGAGTTCTTAAGTGGATATTATATGTTTTCGCTATGTTGTGCTCTATACAATGCTGTCAATCTTTCTATGGTACGATTTTCTTCGGTCTAATTTAAATAGTAAAGAAACATTTCAAGATCAAGGTTGCACGAACTGGAGAACGGTAGCAAAAGTTTGTTTTGTTGTCTCTTGTCTTGGTGATGACAGATGGTGAAAGAAACATATATTCAACATAGACTTTAAAACATCAAATATTCGGATCATAGAAATCATACTGAATGAGTCATCTAAAATGTAAGCAGTCGTTACGAGTACAAAAATATTTATGATACGAACTTAAAGGAATGCCGTATTAATGTAAGTTTTATTAGTTATAGTTGCACTTTATGTACATATACATTGTCTTTACGTACATATACCGGTGTAGCCCGATTAACTGAATACGTGACCCGACAGAATAACGTATTGTTTTTGGCGAAAGCATAAGATATTAAACCCAATCCTATATGTTTCAATTTTATTGTTGACTTTCGAGGTTGGGAATATCGCCGTACACTCACTTGTTATTCAAGTCGTATAAACCATATCTTGGCCTAAATTCAGATGTTTTTATGACCGAGTTTTTGACATTTATTTGAAGACAATAATCACAACTCTTTTTTTAAACCTAAATCCAACTGAGGTGAAGTTATCACTGACCTTTTTTCACCGACGGGCTTTTCTGATCACAAACGTTTGTCTATTATTATACACCTCTTGCTAATTGAAACTTATTTTAAGCGCTTACAAGTATTTTTTTTTTTTATTATATAAAAAATTAAGAAGAAATTATAATTAAAACTATTAATAATTTTAAAATATTTATTTTATACCAAAGATGGCAAAAGAGCAAGCGGTCACCGAAGTGACCGCTACCCTTAGACATCTGTAACAAGCATTTGCAAGTTGCAAATACGTTGCTTACCTTTAACAGACAGAGGAGGGAATGGACAGAAAAATTACATTTCCTTCTCCTATCCATCCTCTCCCTATAAAATCCTCTTTCCACTCCCACCCTTTCCTTATCAGAAAAGGGCTAGGAAGGGGAAGAACACTTAAATTAAGCCTCCGAAAATGATACCAAGAATCGTGATAGTTATATATTTTACGTTACAGTTTTCACCTCTCGCTCTTCTTAGACGATTTCTATTTACGATTGAATGAATTCGAATAATTCACATATGCGGTAATGTATCCTCACAAATTCGTAAAATAAATGTAAGAATGAACAGATGGATAAAAGTATGTTTGCTTCTACTGCTAATACAAATGCTTGCTAAGTATGTTTGCTACTGCAAAATAGGTTAGGATTTGGGACAAGATTTTTAAAAAGTTGCAACAAGAAGAATATCTTTAGAGGCGCTATACGAAAGAAACGCTGTTATGTTTCGATACCCGTTGCTGTGCGATGAAAACACAGTGTTGAGATTTTACGTCTGATTGTATACTAAAATCCTTCTGTAAGATTAGAGAAATTCTAATAAACTGATCCTTATCATTACTATAATTTAATCCCCAAAAGATACGCCATGTAAATGTTCATTAAACTGCAGATCTATCGTTAGTTTTGAAGTTAAATTTATATTAAGGATGTTATTAAGAACCTATATACTAAGAATGAACAGTAACTTCCTACTTCCTATAATGATATTTATAACAAATAAATTTCTCAATAATGAACGGGAACATTTATCAGCTAAACGGTATAAAAGGTAAGCTATAAAAGGTTTAATGCGCTTCATATATGTGACAATGATAGTATAAAAAACAGAACGGAGACGACGTCATGTGAAGCACAAAAACGTAGATCAAGAATAATGTGTTACGCCTCCTTTAAGTTGAACGGCCCGTTTGCGGTACCAATACACTTATTGATCCGTTATTTTAATGTACGATCATTAATGTTACATATATTTCTAGAGTGAGAATAGGTCATAGGCCGACAATGGCCATGGTTGGATTTCTATATAATATTGTTGGCCGTTTAATCCATCGTGACCTACTTAACATTCTTTAATATTATGAACACGCATAGAAGCAATAAAATAACCGTAGCTCAATTATGCAACAGGTGTACAAGTTCGAATCAATTTGCTCGACTCGCGACTGTAGAAGGACCAGTAATACCTAAAGAATAACTTCTAAGAGGCTTCATCTAAGGCTAGTAGTACAAAGATAGTATGCACCTTAACTGTAATTGTACCTTAATTTGATTTATTATCCGTCTGACCAAGATGGAGGATGTTTTTCGCGCGTATGTACGAGAGCGCTCTCGTATGTCCGTTTCATTGTGATCTCCTGTAGCATTAAAGACCTGACCAATTTTAAGTAAGCTGCCATTAGATACATATTCATCCACAGAATATCATAGGATATGTACCCACATCCTATGATGTGATTAATGGTGATAATTATTCGTTCACTCGGGTTTCTTTTTTAATAAAGTTTTATGGGGCAGAAACCCACTGGAATGACGAACACAAACAAGCCATCGTAGCTTAAGTAGGCCTCCCACAAGATAAACCGATTATCTGGTCAAGGTTGCGGAGGTGAACTGGATGAGGGCTGCGATTATTGGACGAGCCCGAGTTCAACAGTTGACGATTGATGGTTGAAAAGAAGAAATAACATTAAACTAGATTTTGAAGAAGTTTCCTAGAAACTACTTACAGCATGATGTGTTATGTTTAAATCCTTAAATTTATTATAGTGTAAATTTGATTGTGACCGATTTGTTCGTTTGTTATTTAAATTTAAATATGAAAAGAAACAAGAAAACAAATACCTTAAAGCTTTCGAAGTCATGTTCTTGTTTTAAATATAATAACAGCCCACGTTGTTTCGTACCCGGATAAAACATTGGGCGCGTTCGATAAAATCTCTTTTACATTCATTTAAATATTATAATGACTCACAAGTTATTCAGCAATAACAAATAGACTTTTTTCTTTTACTCTTTTTTTAATGTTTTTTAGTCATAATAAATAGATCTAGATGAGCAGGACATAAACCTGATAGACGTATGATAATTCTTGTTACACCATACTGTCGTATAGAAAAATAATTGAATCTCAATAACCGGCAGCCTTCAATCTGATGTTCTGAGCATTTTACACGAGAGCATTTTAAACGAGAAATTTTACACGCATATTATCAGCGGGTACAGAAAAGGACACGGGGTATATTTATCCCGAAAAAATCTCGAGAAATAGGAAAATATAATGTAATATCGGCTTCACGGTATTGCACCTAAGTCATGACAATGGCAACTTATTGACATTGGAGGTGAAATCAATATTTTAAAAAAGAAATCGACTCCACCATAATTTTTTACCGTTTGCAGAGTAAACAAAAAAATACATACGCAATTCATATCGTGATATTAATAATATCAATTCACTTCGCCAATGTCGTGAAAGCGCTATAAACTTAAAAGCAAGAGACAGGCGCAAAAACAACGCAATTTATATTGAGGTTAACAGAAAAACCACATTAAGCTAAGTGAGTTCATAAGGATAGTTCGTAAAAAAAATTAGATTCGTGTCATACGATAATTTGTTCTGTTTGTAAAGTATGTCGTTTTTTTATTTAATATTATGCATTCAAAAACAATAAGTCATAAACAGTAATGTTTTAATTTTAGTAACAAAAATAAATCCGAATTCAAATGCATACAATTTCATTTTTAAGTCATTTCATTTTTAGCCACTGTCATTCGTGTCGTATCGCCTCATTACAAATTCATTAAACCCAAATAGAGCTTGTCTTAAATCTACCAGTATGTAAATGTGCGGTATATCTTCAAAACCCCTCCAAAAAAATCGGTTCATAAATATCGAAGTTCTAAGATAACAAACATAAAAAGATGCAAGCGAATTGAAAACCTCACCCTTTTTTGAAGTCGGTTATAAAAGTAACATGTATTATTTAGATAATATGATAATTATATTGTAAGCTGATTCATTTTAGACCGCACATTACAATTAAAAGAATACTAAAATTACCAACTATTAAATGAGGGCACCAATAACAAAGATTAAATTTACTAAGAAAGATGAAAAGACAAAACTTGAAAATTTTAAATTTTTTACGATATCAGCAACACGTCGCGTCGTAATTGTGTTCGAAGCGTCGTGGTTTTTCCCGAAAAGCGAATTTATGAACCGTTTTGCAACTCTCACAAACTATATATGGACTGAAATGTTATGTCACGTAAAAGATCTATGAAAATTAAATGATCATGCCATACTTTTCACCAAGTTCTAGAATTTTGTAGAGTCAGGGCTTATAGGTAGAGTTATTTGTTATTAAAAATGCCGTACAGTCAAAAGCACTTATGTGTGATTAATTAATTTTTGTTTAACTTATAATTAAGTTAATTTAAAAATTATATAAAACCTACTAATACATTTAAATCTGGTTAATCATTTTACACGCATTTTACTTTTATCTTTTAACTAATTGTGTATCGGTCAGTTATATAATTCTTTTGATATTTTCCCCATTATTTTAATGATAATTAATTACTGTGTCACTTCTTTGAACCTTACCATTATTAATTTATTTGCACTTTCAAATGGCTATTGTTATCCTTGGCATCTAGTCGATAATATTTAAAAAATAATTTTTAGAAATCGAAAGGATAATTTTTAAAAATCGTTTAAATGATGTTTATTTTTATCCTCTTCATAGAATAGATCGTATTATCTATACATTACCTACACCATATACACCACCACTATTCCAGCTTATGATCGTCCACTGCTGGACATAGGCCTTCCCCATTGATCGCATCATTGGGGAGAACATTTCCATAATTGCCACGCTTAGCAGGCGGGTTAACGATCGCAGTATGTTCCCCCGTACTAAGAAAAGGACGCTGCTGCCCGTCCTCCGATGGCCTTTACATCCAGACACAAGACAAACTGACATGTTTATGCACACAAATGTTTGTCCTGGGTGGGAATCGAACCCAAGACCTGCGGCGTGAAAGGCAAGTATCTTACCACTACGCCAACCGGTCAATCTATATATTCGCATTCTATATATTCACTCAATTATATCATACATTTTTGCCCGACTGACAGGAGGGTAATGTTTTCGCGGAAAAGTATGTATGTAATTGTGACCTCCTAAAACGGCTGGACGGATTTTGAAGAGTGAAGTGGCAATCGATTCGTATTCTTCCCCGGAGTGTCATAGGGTATAGTCCATCGGACTTATTGTTTTTTTTTTAATTAACTACTAGTTATGAAATATGTTTGTGATTATTAATTTTAAATGTTATTAGCAAACGGCTTATTCAGTGTTTAATGACTAATATTACCCAGAAAAATGCTTTGTAATTGCGTTGCAAGCCTTTTTATAAAACAATGAATTAGAAATTATCAAGAACAACAGCCACAGCCAGCAGACCAAGTGTGGCGATTATGACATATTTCCTCCCACTAATCGACCACAATCAATGGTGATGATAATTGCGAGACACACTACAATACACACTGATTTTCCGTTCTTTTCCCTTTCTGCCAGTTTTGACACAACCAAAAGTAGATCATCCCTGTAATAGTTTAATCTGTTTTTAACTCTAAATACATTATAACATACCTTTAAAGGATTTGTTTAGTGTAACGCTCCAACCTAATATAATTTAAATAAAAGATTATTCCACATACAATAATTTTTTTGTAATTATTTTAAATATTCGGACCCACGCATATATATATGTATGCTTTCATATACAGGTGCGGCAAAGATAAATCACCTACAAATAAAATCCAATTTTTTTATATTAAATGTTTTACCAAACCCCTATCAATTTGTTGATTCATTCAAACGGGATCAATGAAGCAATGTTTTATCAAAAAATATAAGGTTTCGATATATTTTTACAGTGGTTTTGCATGACTTGGATAAATTAAATCGCTTGAGTTATTTTTTTTTTTTGCTTTCAATCTGCTGTCCTAGATTCCAATAGTTTAAAATCTCTGAACATAAAGTCTCTCTATTCAACCAGGTTATTGTTATATATATAAATACCTAAAGACGTATTTATATCTATAAAAATAGTGTCACAATAA
>DWLR01004956.1:0-11476 GCA_018246295.1 Papilio alexanor hazarajatica | reverse complement strand
TTTCGAAGTCTACATTTATATAATAATATTTTTTAATAAATCTGTATTATATTTTTCCTTGATACATTAGTAAAATATGTGTATGTAACATACTTTAAACCAAACGAGTTTTGATAGAAATAACTCTCTCCTCTTTTTACGAAGTGTGCTTACATAGTTACAGAGTCTATATATATTTTAGTCTATATATATGTTAGTCTATATATTTTATTTATTACAAACAATCTGTGACCCATTTTATTGTATTGTAACATACTTATATTTTACATACAAGAATATTGCAATATAATAAACTTTTAACTATTTTCCGATTAAAATATACGAAATCAAACAATTAAATGACCAATGATAAATTGGAAAGTTATCATTTTTCTGAAATAATGAAGTTATATCCGTAGCATGTTAAGTTAAATATTTCAAGAAGCGTAGCGTATATACAAAGGTATTCGTTATGAATGCATATTTCGTTTATAAGTCGAATGTCTTAAGGAATCGATAGAAGCTATGTGTATAGCACATTGCCCGATGCTTCAAAGGGGTCCAATATAGTGAAAACCGGCCGAAGCATATCTAACCTAACGGCATAACGTGCGACCAGCGCTCGCACTTAGACTTACAGCTTACAAATTGCCTACAGAATGCACTGCACTAAGAGATAAAGCAATTCACCGTATACACATATGAATATACGCTTATGTTACCTACCGGTACATTAGGCGATTAAATGTTACGACTATTGGTACATCTTTGAGTAGATGTCGAAACATTTTAACGTTTAAAGTGAAATTGCTAAGAATACCTTAGCTAATAAATGCATTGCTTTATACATTCATTGCATTACTTGATGTTATCCAAATTTAGAGTTTAACTATTAACCCGTTCGCTACCAACCGTCCGACGCCGTAACATTACTAAGGCATGTTTAAACAGGTTGTGTATTGGGCAATTCTGTTAAGTTCTAAAACGATAAAATGTTTGAAGACTGTGTTTGGTGTACCCTCGCATTAGGTTATTTAGAGAATAGGTCGGTTCGGCAGAGCAAGTGAAATATATGTATCATCATCTCCCTGCCTTTTTCCCACTTACGTATGGTCGGCACAGTATACACTACTTTTCCATATATCCTGGACTCTACTGTAGTCCATATTGTTACTGGTTTTGGCTATAGTTTTACGGCCGGCCGCCTGCCTGACACCAACCCTCTATATATATATATATCACAGTCACATATTTGTTTCAGTTGGAGAGAATGTTTCTTTTGTTTTTTTTTAGATTATTCTAAATACACTTACATAAATATTCCTATTCTTTTCATGTAATCATGAAAAAATGTTTTGGCTGTAGCGACGGTTTACGAGACCCTGGTAGCGAACGGATTATACTAACTCCATCTTCAATAACTATAAAAGATATTTTATAATAAACATATTTCGAAATCTTTATTTTTTTTTTTGTGAATGTGTACACTGAAGCAATTACTCAACGTATCGAATGTTGCGGTTTTCTGTTTATAACACAACGCTTACACGGCTTCGTAAGTGTAAAGAATAAAGGTCCATAGAGCTGGTCCGGTGGAGCGGCGGCAGGCACGTTCCGTCTTATCTAAGCTTCCGAAAACACTCACGGCCAACGCTGAATCAATATGACAAGCGCGCACTTAGATCCGATTGCTTAAGCCTTGTATTGAAATCAAAGGAGTTTTATGCTCTACGCGAGTACACACAGCTTTTTTGCAACAAATACTATAAATATTTTCCTAAAGTTTGTACCTGTTTAGAAAAAAGGCTACGTGTATAGAAATTGAACAAAACATTTTTTTCTTTTACAATATTATAAAACGTCCTCAACAGCATATATATATATATATATATATATATAGTAGTAATCTGATCGAGTTCTTCAATTTAGTTAGCTCAGCTTATCTGATACAAAAATAGAGCAGAGCAAATTTTATTAAAACGGATATATTTTTAAAGCTTAGTTTAAGAGATAGCGCCGTATCTTCTACTCTCAAATCGAATGAACACAAAATTAGCATTTTATCTGAAGTTATTAGCCCCATAAATGCTATCGGCGCCCACCTGGTCCCCTCACACCCCCCGCTCGCACACAGGCAGCCCTGTCCAGAACGAGTTCCCGGGATCGCTGATTGAATCGCTCCGATTATGACGTTAATCTGTTCAATGCAAATTGGACGAGTAGTCATTTACATCCCTTTATCAGAATTCGGCGATAAAATATTCAAATATTTATCATTCGCTAGGTGAATAGACACCTCCGTACTCGGATGATTCTCGTCGAGATTATCTAAATGTATCCTTTGCCCGTTTTCTACGTCGTCTCGACGCTTAAAAGGGTTTCTGAGCAGATGAAAATACGCTTAAAGTTGAAACTGAAACACGACGCTACGAAAAGGAATACAAAGAGTACCACTAAAACTTTAAAATATACAATACAGCCACTTTTAATACAGTTACGTAATAGTTTTTTAAATATAGTATTAATACATTGAAGCCTTAGAATTTGTAACCGTTGGGGCAAAGAAACATATTAATCGCTAACCTCTTTACCAACTGCCATTCATTTCATTATCATTTCAATATGTTGTGTCGGCTGGAAACCAAACGAGAAACATAACAATTCAGTACTCGTTCATCATAATTAAATTCTGATAATAAGTCATTTTTAATAACACTCAAATTTATGTACAGGAATTTCTGGCTACAAGGCTATCTGTGAAAGGCCGATTAATAAAACGAAGAATAAACACGTCAAGGCGATTCAACATTTTATTAGAAAATAATTTAACTCTTTTAAATTTGCGAGCGAAATGCCCCAGGTGAATAACGGAGATGAAAATATAGTCCGTACGAACTTGCTTCGGATAGAAGCGCTCTTTCATTCTATCGCCACGATTTGAAGTAACAAATCGCTGATGTCTGAAGTGGGCACACAAGTGAATGAGCGGATATTTGAGAGACTGAAAAGATTAAATGCAAACAGTTACTCAAACGGTCAGGTAGTACGAGGTAGGTGCAGCGGTCCTTGCCGGGAATTGTATCAACCGTGGAATATTCGATGAAAGCTAAATTTATAGTAAATGTTCGAGAAACAGTTTTAGAATTACATAGATTCAGAGCTGTTTCATAATATTGTGCAGTTATTTTAGTTAATAGCATGTGCTCATTTTTTTTAAATGATCATCATATCATCAAAGATCCCACAAAGCACACTTTTGGCAGATTAATCTCAGTCATGGAGTCTCCTCAAGGATATTGTACGCTTTCACTGCTACTCACTCATCGCTCTCAAAATTGTTTGTCGTCAAGTTCCCTGGGAGACTTGAGGGAATAAAAAGCAACATCTTTCTACTGCTTCGATATCTAATCTAATATCGATGAACTATGACAATACTACATTTAAAAAATGTATTTAGTACAGAATTCGTGCTTTTTTTAAATAAGGTATCAAAAACTAAATAAAAATTAGTGTGATTTAATCTGAAACTAAACTGTAACAATTGGATAAGAGTTTAATTCAAACTAAAACAGAATGAGTAAAAACTGTTGAGGAAAGGCGCCACAGAATTTACGGGCCGAGATGTTATCAATTGCCTATTTAGTCTGATTCATTCTAGACGTTTTTAAAACATTTAGATTGTATAAAACTTTCTCCTCGCTCTGAGTGAAGTGATTCGCAGTGCAGCGGGAGTTAGGCTAAGTGAGTAAAAGAGTAAAAGTCTAAAGTCAATGTTTGCTGCCGTGATTTCTGCTTCCCTCGGCCGGCGGTGACGCACACCCTCCATTCTGCTTTGGAAAAATGTGAATACCATTTTTACTATTTCAAAACGAGTTATGAAGTTCACATAATAGGTATTACGTATTCAATAGTTTCGCTAGCCGGAGCTTTAAAATTATTAACACGTAACTAAATTGTACATTTTATTGATTCGAATCCTTATTTTACTAGTTTTATGAACAGGCTTGTGAACTAATACAATTGTTATTTATTTGAAATTTGCATAATAATGTTGCAATACACTTATTTACTTGGAAATAAATTTTATAATATATAAATTAATGAACAATTGTTAGGAAATAAAACAATAATTAGTACCAACTGATGTCGTTTGGGGCCACCAAGGGCCAAATCCAATAACAGGATAATCTTTCCTACAATATTATTTCCTACTCCGATTGACTTGACAATTTGAAAGCACATCACTTGTAATTTATTCTACTATTTTCTAACAACAACTTAAAGTGTTATAAAGATATGTGTCACTCTAAAACAACGCAATTATTATTTTTACCACGGTACAACATTTTGTTTGAACTTTAATTTAAATGCGGTAAATGGTTGTAGAGTTCTATATGTATTAAAAACAATCAAACAAAATATTCACATCATTATTTAGTACAAATGTTATTTGAAACTATGTTATGCAGGTAAATTAGGTAAAAATAAGCATAAAGTAAAATAAAGGAGCTTTGTGAATGAGATCTTCTTCTTTATTCAACGTCAATATTCAGCGCCCAACAATACGCCAGAGCATGCTTATGCATAATTTTAAAAACTCATAAGCTTCATCTGAGGGATGTTTCTTTGAAAATTTCGTATGGAATTGCATAGTGGAACTCTAAAGAGTGGAATGAAATAAAGGAGAGCATGTCATTTCCCGGCCTGCCTCGGGGGTAAAATCGCATGAGCAAATGTTGACATCCGGCTTCACTCGGATCGAGCTCCGTCGCTCACCACTACTCTACCTTTTTTACTTTCATATTGAACGTCCAACTTATAAATCTATGTAGCATTTTTAACGTAAAACTATAAAACCATTGAAGTGTTTTTTTTTTTAATCTTTTATAATTTTATTCATTCATTTATCTCTTTCTTCTCTTTTATTCTCATTTCATGTGGTGTCGGCACAAGATTTTTTTGTTTTCCACGTCGATCTTTTTAGTCGCCATTCCCTTCTTAATCACGTCACCTTTCACAAAATCTACCCACTTTTCTTAGGCACACCCCATCGACATATCCCTCGACATTAATATCTAGAACTCTCCTGTTCACATGCTATTCTTCTCTCCTCATAACATGCCCGTAACAAGCTAACCTTTTGCTTCGGTATTTAGCTATCACTCGTGCTACTTTACTAAAATATAAAATTGGAATTTTTAGTAAATTAGTCCGATATAAGAAAAAAAATGAAATTTTTAGTAGGTATAATTTAGCAAGTATTCTAGTCAAATACATGATTAGTTGTAAATAGTAATTACATGTAATATATTAATAGTTCGAGTAGAGTAACCTATCAATATCATATAACTACTACATCCTTCTATATCTTCGTACATCCTATTCTCATGAGAGCTAGTCTCTATAGCGCAGTACTCTCTAGTAATCTTTACTTTATAAGCTTTAACTTTGATTACGTTAATAGACGAAATGTTTTACAAATACTTCCAGCAAAATCATTTCCTAAAATTGTAAATACAATATTCGCGGAATATGATAAAGGATTATTAAATAATGCATCGTTCACTATTTCAACCGATGAATTGAGCCCGTCGTTAAATAATTGTTTTCATTAAATATCCTAAAACAGAGTGTATCAGTATGCCTAACATTATAATTTGTTAGTCAAATATGCAGCGTCCTCTTTGGATTCGATGCAATGGAACAGCCGCAGATTATCACCCCACTTATTTTGACGAGCGATAATTTATATTAAAAGGTAATAACTGAACGATCAATTTGCATGGTAATTAGGAGTTTGCTCGCTGTTTGAACACAAATTAGCTTTAACCAAACATTCGGCCACGTTCCTGAAGTCAAAAAGTATGAAGTTTATACCGCTCCAAACAATAGTATGCGTCAATTTTTTTATTATTATAACAAACAAGTAGAAATGTTCAGCAAAATGTCATCTGTTATATCGCAATGGGAATCATTTTCGCTGTGTTTAACATAAACTAATCCTGACAGATTTACTACATCTTAAAACTTTTACAAACCTATATCAAAATGTATTAACGGTACAGTAAAAAAATTTAAAGTTTAAGTATAAATTTTTGTGAATAAAAATAATATGTAAATTTAGAACCGATAATACCACATTAACATCGTCAATTCTTAAGATTTAAGTACTTAAATAGTTCTTCTATGCATTTAAATACTAGTAGAATAAAAGTACCGAATCAATATCGCACGCTCAAAGTCTCGAGGCTTATGTATTGTACAAAGAAGTATTAGATGGTTACAGCAGTGTTTGTTAGTTGAACACCAACGAGCCCCGGAGTGGCAATCGCGCACAAACTGCGGCTGCCGCAAAATGCACCTCTCTGCGCTCTCATTACCAATTCATGCCTCATGCGGACGTACCAACAAGTCCACTGTATTTTACCAATCCATTTCAACTAGCTTTTCTTTATCGTTTAAAAAACAAATGTAACACTTCATTTAGTGTAATATTTATTTTCCACTTCGTGATTACAAGTATTTTGTGATGTAGTCGATGAGCTCAGATGAATAATATGCAATTGTCAATGTTACGCAGAAAATTATGTAAAATGCTTCTATTTTGTTGACTTTTCAACCTTAGTCATGTTTAATATTTCAATCGTTATCGGGTCATCGGAAAAGTAATAAAAAAAAACAATCAAATCAAATAATAATAATAAATAAATAATTAATCGAATTTTATGTTAAAAAAGTTAACATTTTAAATTAAATAAAACAAATCATTATCCTTCAGTAACACCGTTATATACAACACTGTTATATAAATCAGTTTGATAGCTTTTCCGTTTTCGTTTACTTAAAATATCTTAATCAAATTAAACCGCCTAAAACATTTCTCCCTCGACATAGGGAATGATTTTAAAATGGTTTAAAATAAAAAAAGTAAAGTTTGTTTCATGCGAAATATATTTTCGACAGAAGGTAATTCAACAAGTAAGTATTACGAGTGTAAACTTGTACCTGTGGCACGCGATTTTCATATAAAGCTAGAAAGATATCAAACAACGAAAGCTTTGCAACGATATGCGATAAAAGACCTGTATCGTTTCAAATTGAAATAACAATGTCGATTTTTTTCTGTTTCTGCAATTTCAACGTTGCTTTGATCAAATTTAATATTTCTTCCAAGCGTACAATGGCAAATATTCTTTTAAAAATTATATTATCGTTTTAGTTCCCTTTGCAGAACAAAAAATGTTTTTTTTACATTACATTAACGTAAAACAATCACCTTAGATCTGATAGAAAATAATTCTCTTCTTCTGATAGAAGATAATAAAATCCACTTTTGCATATTACATGATAAATTTTGCATATAAGCCTATTGCTCATTTTATAATATTAATATATGTAATATATCATAAGTAAGACATAGTGTGTTATCGTGTAGAGAACACACGTCATCAGAATTGGATCCATCGGCTGACCGTTCGACTCGACCGGCGAAACACTACGATTTCACTGAAAACAGGCGCCAAGTAAAAGTTTTCTGCGTTTCTTCTGATGGGTGTCAGAGGACCAATTTTAATCCTCTTCCACGTCTCACCCTTTTACAATAAGTAAAGAGTGGGGGAAGTGGATTTGATGAGTGGGAGGGATGAATAAAAAAAGAATATATGCTTTTTTGTATTTATCTTCTCCACCCATTAAAGGTAAGCAACGCAGATGCGTCTGCAGCAAGCTGAGTTGTAAATGCAACTCAGGTTGTTGCAGATGCTGATGGGAAACGGTCACTTAACTTTAGATGACTCGCCTGCGCGCTTGATACCGTCTTACATTAGTAAAAAAAAGTATATCGATAACTCCGAGCATAGTGCTTACTCGAAAACCAAACGATTGGTACTAAAGAGATAGATATTTAAAAACATTAGAGTCTTACCTAGATCAGTATTATCCAGATTTACATCGCGATCGGAATTATCTTCACGTCTGTTTAATCCTGCTGTTATAGACTGAGGTATCTATTCACAAGTTAGGTGATAAAAGAAACAGAGAACAGGCTAACGCAACATATAAAAAAACAGGCTCAAATAAACGTTTATAACTTGCACTTTAATCACACAAATATGATCTTAACTGTATCGGCCCTTATACTGACAACTATGATATGGCACTATCATTTTATCCTATGTATTTTATTTGTTTATACGTCATTAATTATTTTTAACTATTACCAGAAATGTACTTTGGCTCTTTTTTTCAACGAGCAATTTTATTTCTTGTAAAGGATTGTATAGTATGATATGGAATACTTAGTAATGAAAGCTTTTTCAATATACAATTTCTTATCTCACCCTACGTAAACATCGAAATCTTACCGCCATATTGAGGCATCCTTTAAACGCGTTGGAAGAACCAACACATTTGATAACAAAGGAAAAACACCCAACGACCGACAAGATGTTCTAAAAATACTTTCGCAATCTAGCTACCTGTTCACCTGGGCTGGCCATTCCGGCCTTCCCATAAAGAAGAGTAGACGGGAAGCGGCGGGAAGGGTTTATCGTCCCTGAGGGAGCGGCCGCCAGCCCGACACTATATCATTGCCGCCTCTATCTCGCTATGTATTCCCACTTCTTTTGTACTCGCTACATTATATTTTGCAAAAACATGTTAATTTGTGTCGCATTATAATACATTTATACACAGAGTTTTATAATCAGAGTAAACATTTAAATTACTTAAAAACTTATTTAAATTTGCATGTTATAATAACTTATTATTATTAAACTAAAACATAAATAATTTTATTTCGTCAAAGAGCTGTGGCATGATTTTAATTCGAATAATTAACCTGTTTTTCGTTCAACGTCAATCGAAATATATAAAATGGAGATTTTAAACGTCATGATTTACCTGGAATAAAAGAGAAACCGCAATTGAAATTTATAATTAAACTGATGTACAGTAAATTTCTCGATATGCACTGTCGTACCTCAATTGTGAAATATTGTAATCATTATTTGCGAAATGTGATAAAGAATCACCTGCGAATCCACATCACGGACGGTAATCGGCGGAATTTAATCTACAATATTCAGTAAATGACACAATAATTGTGAAATAACGCCGTGTTTTTGTGCATTATTGCGGAATATTAATCGGCAATGCGTTGCTTGTCAATGTATACGTAATGAAATGCCACACGCATTTTGCGGTCTGCGCTCCGATACCATCCACTCTAAATAAATACTCATTTATTTAAGTATTTCATTTCATTTGTCATTCATATTTAAAAAAAGGCAACATATGTCAATAGCACAAGAATGATATGAAATATATAATATTTTTTGTGTGTTTAATGTGTTATAGAAACGCTTTAAGTTCTGGTGAAACAAAGTATAAAGTAATAATATTAAAACTTAGTCCGTAGATTGCACAAAACTACCGCGCGGTGAAGAGGATCGAATGGGAATTATACTAAAGTTTGTGAGATATTATAACATTATAGAACAATTTTTATTTATTTACTAGTTATTTAGTGTGAAATCGAAACGTCCATTGTTTTATCACTCAAAGTAAGGTCATCAAAATTAATCACACATTCGATTCTTTTGTCTTTCATTTTAAAGACATTTAAAATATCTTTACAGATGGTGTTATTTAAATTTTACTTTTCGTAACTTTTCTTAACACCACAAAAATGTAATCTATTTCAAAAACCTAACTTTCTAAAATATAACTTAAACTTACTTACTATTTATAAATAAAAAAAACTTTGATGACGACTCCTAAAAGTACAAATACTGTCGTCGGCATCAAATTTTTCACCTTACCTTATTAGGGCTAGAGTGTCTGGAGATGAGTCCATGTTCATCTTACCGATATATCTTTGACCAGTCTTCGTCACTCAATTCGTATTAAGAAATGCTACTATTCTCAATATAAGACGAACTCTTCAAAATATAAAAACATAAAGATACAATATTAAAATTTATGGCTCCTTGTAAAATTATAAAATTTATGTTACTGTAATAAAAAATATTCATAATTTATTTAGTAAATTCGGGGCTTAAAATAAGCTAAAGAGATAGCTCGAGTGCACTATAGCTGAGACTCTTATTACTGCGTGTGGGGGCACCGCAAAGCGGGAGACTTTACTGTGCCCCCGGGACTCTGCGAACACCTGAACTGAGCACATTGATTCTCCACGAAGCCAAGTACATACTCGCTGTATATCAGTTAATATATCCACCTTTAAATAAAGCTTTGCCTTTTATATAAAGCTACCTACTACTGAATTACAAATGAAAGAGATGCGATATCCGATTTAGTAAATGATTAAAAATAAGCTTTCTAATCTTTTTAAGGTAGGCGAAAATAGCAATCGCTAACCGCCTTTTGTATTTAAATATAATGAATTATAAAAAGTGAACTTTAGCCACCACCTCAACCGGTTATCTTCCATTGCTGGACATACCCACGGAAATTACCCTTGAAATAAAATAAAACTTCGTTCTTGCGTACGTAGTACATTGCAAATAAAATATAGCACTTGTAGTTATTCTATTTTCTATTAATATAAGCTTTCCTAACTAAAAGACAGTTCTAAGCTTCCAATTAATAGTATTGTGCTTATTAAAGCAATCCAATTTAGGCACCGCATACGTTTGTATATCTCATAAATACGAGTGAGCGTAGCGAATCTACATACTAATATATTTATTTTGCTTCGTGCGAGTACAACATCGCAAGGGTTCGCTGCGAGTACGCGAGGGTGAAGTGCTGAGAAAAGTTTTGGGTCTTTATTTATTGTTATTGCCTCATTAAGGTACCTAGCAAGCTATATCCTACAAATTGCAAATAAATAAACCACCACCGCCACACTCACAGAATGAGCAAACCGGACCACTTTTAGATTTACGTTAATCAAGCAACGCTCCCTCAGTTACATTACGTAACTTATTTTCTAACTCTTAAAGTTAGCTTTCCTCTAAGATTTGTTCTGTGAAATGTAACAACTTTTGTTTTCAATTAAATTTTAAACACTTTGTTGAATTTAACGGTACCACTGTACCAGGTAACAGCTTATATTTTGGCTCCGTAATAAAAGTCACTCGCCTCACCCCGTTTACCATGCTCCGTATAATTGTAGGAATTCAAAATAATAGAATATTTGAGCATTTTGATTGAGTCAACCGAATCACCTATGATTTTAGATATGCTAGGCGGAGTTTAACAAAATGTCATAGTGTAGTGTGGAATATCTATCGAATTCCTGCAATCTATCGACGATTCAAATTATTTTTGATGTAATTTGAATCAATCAAGCGCAACTAATTAAAATCTAGTCATTTATCAAAATCTAGTAATATATCACTAGATTTTGATTTTAGAGCAGACTAGAAATAAAATAGACTGAATATTCGATTCGTACATTTTGTACTCAATAAAATTCACAAATACACAATATCAATCGATACCTATATATATATATATATATATATATATA
>DWLR01004955.1:0-11476 GCA_018246295.1 Papilio alexanor hazarajatica | reverse complement strand
TATACAAGCTCTTTGCGGGAGTGCTATTACATAGAATTGATAAAGACATTGAGGATAGGCAAACAATAGACCAGACTAGCTTTCGGCCAGGATTCAACACACTTGACCACATACAAACGATAGAATAGGTAGTTGAGAAGACAGACCCTTGTATGTTGCTTTTGTAGATAACAGCAAAGCGTTTAATACTATAAGCCATAAGCCCATATGGAAATCATT
Organism: Papilio alexanor hazarajatica; assembly: GCA_018246295.1. Classification (NCBI taxonomy): domain Eukaryota; kingdom Metazoa; phylum Arthropoda; class Insecta; order Lepidoptera; family Papilionidae; genus Papilio; species Papilio alexanor. Next base: position 11,257 of record DWLR01004955.1, on the reverse strand, counting down.
AAATGAGCTCAAGGTAAACCACAAATACATAAGCATACTACAGTATATATATATACACAATCTGTAAAAGCAGGATAAAACTAGAAACCTGTGGGAAAGATATAATACTCGGACGTGGGGTAAGGCAAGGAGACCCTCTGTCACCAAAGTTATTTATAGCCGTTCTGGAAATCATATTTCGTAACCTGGATTGGAAATAAAGAGGAATAAATATCAATGGCCGATACTTAAGCCATCTTCGCTTTGCAGATGATATTGTTATCTTTGCTGAAACAGGTTTTGCACTTAAAAAGATGTTGCAGACACTCGACCAGAAAGCTCTAAGGTAGGATTGGAGATGAACGCTAGTTAAACTAAAATATGACTAACAGCTACAAATTACAAATCGAAGTAAAAAATAAAATTACAAATTATATTGATGAGTACATATATCTTGGAAAACAGGTATCATTCCGAAATTTTAACAACGATGAAGAAATCCAAAGAAAAGCTAATTTAACGTGTAAGAACTTTTGGTCATACAAAGAAATTCTAAAAGAGGATTATTCCATAAGTATGAAAAGAATTGTGATTGAAACCTGCTTATTACCTTGTTTATTGTACGGTTGTCAGACTTGGATTTACACAAATAAGGCAAAACAAAAGATAATAACAACGCAAAGCGTAGTGGAAAGAATTATATTAAATATCAGGAAATGGCAAAAAATAAAAAGCATTAATATCAATCAAAAAACAAAACTAATGCTCTAACACAAGCACTTAAATTGAAATAGCAATGGGCTGGACATATATCACGTTTAACTGACTCCCGTTGGACAATCGAAGCTATGCGATAGAAAGGGCCAGCGGGGAAAAGACGAAGAAAGTGTTAGCAGACCAAATAAACGGTGGACTGATGCCATTGTCGATGAAGTAGAGAAAGACTGGATGACCCTTGGAAGAGACAGAACTGCTTGGAAGAAGATAGAGAAGGCCTTCACCCAAAGAGGGGTTCATATCTTACACAACTAACAAAACTAACATGTACATAAGTTATACACAACCGTAAGGAATTACTAATAATACTAACAATATAAACTAATTTTGTACTTCTTAACTTGTAAGGCATGGAAATAAAAAAGGCTTTATTATTATTATTATTAAAACTAGTAAATCAGGCTGATATGTAAAATTTTTACACTTTTCGAAATATTCAGTATTAAAAAAAAACTGTAAATAAAATGCTTTTATCAATTAATATGTTCAAATTTCTAATTTTGATGATCCTTGCATCCATTGATCTGTTGGCGTATCGAAACAAAAAATAGATTAACTTGAAAATAAGCAGGTGAAAATGATTACTTAATTAAATTAAAATACGTTAAATTTATTCATAAACAAACTTACTTAATTTTTTAGAATGCAGACTTTCGAGTCTTTCTAACTCGAGCTGAACAATGATGGTAATAATTTTGTCAATATTACGTCTTCTATGTCCCCCTAACCTATCCCCTAAAAACTCTATATAACAGCTCTGTACTACAACCTTCCGAAAAGCTTCCGAATGGCTTTAATCGTGGATTAAACCTAGAGAAACTCATATAGTAACAGATTAAAATCAGTAAAATCCCAATATAGCTGCTCAATTTGAACTTGACCTTGCACGCCGACTAAAGTCTGCAGATGGTGAGATGTTATGATCAGTTCTGTGCGGCTTCCTCTCATTCCTTCAGTCGAAATAAGGACGCTGTGGGATTACGTTAAGCGACTAAGTAGAGTTGCCCAGCGGGTACATGCACTATTCAGAGAAACCACTGACATAATTAAGGTTTACGTTATATAGCCTACAATGTTGACGATATCAGTTGGTGACCGTAATCATATAATATCTACTGAATGTAGCAATATGGTAATAGACAAAATTCCAATTAGAGTTTCCTCTATAAAAATATAAGAAACGTTATATAAAATTATTTACATCTATCGTTCTATTATCGTCATTCAAAACAGTATAAATATTTATGAACTAAAAAAGAATGAAATAAATATCAAGTTAAAACAGTATTTTGAACATAATATTTAAAGGGTAGGAATAAATGTCTGTCCATAGTAACTCTCTGATGTTACAATATAAAAAGGCATCGGTGATAAATCTGTTATAAAATTTTTATTTCATATATAATAGTTTTTGAATCTTAGGTAAAATGTACTATGTATTTTTTTAAATTAAATACGCTTAGCGATTAAAGTGAATTAACGTTTTATCGTAAATTACAATGTGAAAGCGCGCCATGAAATTACTACCTTCGCCTCCCTCGATTCAACTTGTCAAAGCCCCCCCGCTGGTCCTACCCACCCCCGAGCCTATGAGGGCTGACTTCCAAAGTAGTCGCCTCCTCGATTGTCAAACGCTAAAGAAATATCTCACAGTCACGATCTTTGCCCCCACTGATGATATGTCAAAGGTCCAACACGAGTGGTGCATTATATTCCACATTTTACTTTATTGGTCGTTTCATTCGCAAATCCATCGGAGAAAAATAAAGATTTTCTTTATTCAATTACAAAAAGACAAATAAATCAACAAGTACTCGTTAACAAGTTCCTCGGTAGACAGATATATAAAAATATTTGACTTATAAAATCATAAACCATATCAAAAGGTTACAGACTTCATTTAAAAATAAGAATGCATTGAATAATTTGGAGAATTAAACCCTATGGAAGCTATGTACTTCCGTCAGCTACCGATCTGTCAGATCTGTCAGGTCGTAGGATAAAATTTAACACAGTTGAATTCTAGCATTTAACCATCGTTATGATTATTGAATTATTAGTGATTTATCGGTAGTTACTAGTTAAGGGTAATAATTATAACTGCCATGATACGCAATTAGTAAAACGCACTTATCAATTAATCATCTCCCTGCCCTTTTCCCACTTGCGTAGGGTCGGCACAATATGTACTACTCTTCAATGTATCCTGGATTCTAATGATGTCCATTCTGCAAATAGTTTTGGCTATAGTTTTACGGCCAGCCGCCTGCTTGACGCCAACCCTTCTTGTGAATACATACTTATATACGGTATTTAATATGAAATTATAAAATAGAACAAAATACATTAAATTTGAATTGAATTGATTGGATTGATTCTGCCAGAAGTTGGGGGTTCTGCTGCAGCCTGCGCTCGAAGTGCTAATGTTACATATTGATTTGTCTCACCAGCACAGAAGATGTAAGCAGCCCAACATTAGACCTGAGTTCAATGGGTATTCCAATCTGTGCGTAACTGCAGATCTGCTGCAGATCAAATGCACCACCAATTTTGTTTTCCGCACATAACTTATGTTCGTACATCATTATCAAATAACAAAGATTTATGAAATTTAAATAAATTATCAATCTTAATTATTAACTTATCAATTAATGTAACAGATAAACTATTCTCCCGGCTATATAATAACTAGCCTTCTCTCTAATATAGATAGTAAAGAAGGTTACTATACCGAATTATGTACTTGTATATAGATAGCTACGATGCATTGCGGATACTGTCAGAATACTGTATGAATGTATACTGTATCGTCCAAATTATCCGAATATCTTCGTGTCTCACTCATTCTGCATAGTACAAGCAGTGGTCGATAAGATTTAATGCTTAGGTGGAATGTTGATGGAACCTTCATGTTCTACAAAGTTACCGAGTAAATTCGGTTACGTAGTCAACTATAGCTAACGATATAGTCTATTCAAAACATAGAAGCTACAATTATGAAAGAATATTTTTTTTATTAAGAATAAAAGAAAGAAAATATATTGGACATGAAAATAAAAATGTTTAGTTAACTTGCTTCTGCGTAAAAATTAGAAATTATTATCTTTAAGTGACGTTGAAAACATTTTCAATTAATCATCTACTTATACATAATATTTAATAGAAAAAAAATTAGATTTTTTTGTAGGTAAACTGTATGGCAAACTTGCGATTAAAGTACTCTAGGAGACCATAGAACAAATTAACGTCCGTTTAATCATGACGTGGGTACATCCAAGAGTAGAATAAACAAGCTATAACTTAAATAGTACATGCCGTCTTGCGACCAAATAATCACTTAACTCAGATGGGAACGTGGCTATGCGCTAGTTTATTCGTTATAAAAGAAAGAGTAAAATTTAAGTGAGGTCCATTTACAGTTTAAGAACTTTTACCCTGGTTCAGAAAAGAAAACATAAAACGCTGTCAAACGTATGAATATATTCCTAGTTATAAAAATTGTAATTTTAATTAATATTTAGGTATATTTTACCATATTATGCAGTCCGAATTCGGACGTTCCGCGGTCCAGATATGTTGCCGATCCGCTATACATATCACAGAATGACAGTACTGCCTCTAAACAATAGGCTAGCATACAAATGTATGACGCAGGTAGGTAATATATTTGGTGTAAGATGGTCGCGCCGATCTTTTAAGTCATTTTAATGAAAAGTAGTTATAAAAAACTGCATTAACTTTTTATTAACAGCTACTGTATTAAGAAAAAATATGGTTGTGGAAACGTTTTATATTTATCCTTTAGCCCTTTAGGAATACATTATTGGAGATAGGTCTCTTTAGAACAGCGGCTTAGCTGAAATATTCCGTGCTTGGTATTAACGTATTGGTTATCCTAATAGATCTTAGACTGCTACCCATACCCTGGAATATCTAGTTGTTACTTTTTACGTCCTTGAAAGAGCAAAAGTCCTTCAGGTCCATGAAAGTGAACCAAGGCTTACTACAGATGACGTCATACTGTTCATACTAGTAAAACAATATAATTAACATTAATATTAAAATTAACCAATACACCTATTCAAATTAAATATTATGGCAACGGTATATTTAACGTCACCTATAATATATTACTTCAAGAGCTTGATAAATATTTACTGCTTAAGTTGATTGCATTGCATTAAAATCGGATTTCCTTTGTCCATTTTAGGATCTAAAATTTACAACTTCGCGGGTCCGCCTACACAATTGACAATATTTTCTTGCGACGGACTTTACCAAGGTACGAAACTCTAGAACTTTTTATAAATTAGTAAAGATGATACGAAACGGTATAATTTAAGTAAATAAAAATTGATTTATTTGTAAGCTTGTTCGTATTATCATTGCGGTAATTTAATTTTATAATTTTACGTTTTTTTTTTTTGTTGAAAAACCTAACATTAAAATTTAACTCTGTTAAATGTTTTACAATTATCAGACGTTTTTATTATAATAGCTTCAAAACTTATGCAATGAGCTTTGCAGTAATTTTATATTAAATTAATAACATTGTATAAATTCCAAGAGTTTAAAATTCTGTTGCAAAAGGCATGTAAAAAATTATTAAACCTACCTTAGAGCGTAATATAATCCGTAAAATTCCATAAATCTTATATTTCAAATTTTTCACTTCACAATAATATTACTAGCAAATAATATTAACAAAATTATTCACGTTAGTGAAATCACTGGCACGGTGTAGAAGCGCGCGCTACGGCGTAGACCCACCGTAGCAACACCGGTGAGCTATGCGGGGTCTCGTAGACAACTGAGCTACGGCACTGCCACTGCATCCGTCAACCGCGCAGCCCGGATGCAACCGCTCTCCCCGATATCCTTCCTAATTCTTTATACTGTCTCAAACTTAATTGGTTATGCATTTATAATGAACATGGAAGAAAAAATTATATTGTCTTTTTTAAGGTTAATTTCAAAAAAGGTTAAAAAATTACAGGTTTTTATTTTAATTTCAATGATGTCATCTTTTTCATTTTTCATGTTATGAAGTAAAGAATAAAAACATAACTGTAAATATTCATCTACAGTAAAAAATCTAAAATGTATTAAACTTTAATACATTAGGACATTGAATTGTTAAAAAGGTAAGAAATTAAAGTATAACATTCGACAGTAATGCAAAAACTAGAAGCTCGAAAAAGAAATTTAATTAAAATAAAAAATATGATTTTTTGTTGAAAACAAAGATGAAGTGAGAAGTAATTCTATTTCCACCTGAAGCCAGGAGCTAGTCGAATTTATTAGCATTCAAATGATTTATAACTAGCAAGCGGCAGCTGAACATTTTCTGATTCGACTTAAATTAAATTCTTTCTTTCCTTTGACTGGATTTCATTAAGAGTAACGAAATGCTACGAAGATGAAAAAGATAATCTGAGCGCAGCGCCTGAACCACCTCACTACGGTGCCGATTCGCTTGGACCATTTCTATACTTTAGCTTGTTTTTACAGTATTTAAAGCTTACAATTACTTTTTTTTTTCTTGGATTTTTGACGCACATATTTTTATGTGCTTAATGTAATGATTTACTTAGGGTGGTAAACTTGAAATTCCTCGCCTATATTAAGTCTCGACTTATTTTGACTTTTTACAAGACACACAGACGTAGCAACGGCATACATTTGGCCTATCTTTTAGGTTCTTACAATGTTACATACATTACGTAATAAGTATACCAATTTAAGGTTTTTACATTATATACGTAAATAAAAACCATTACTTGTATGTTTGTCCTATGCGCTTTAAATTGGTTTTCATTTTTAATTAAACTTTTTCAAATGCTTTGATATGATTTTGACTTATTAAAAGTTTTTATGTACATTACATTAGGTAGCATGCGTTGCAAAGCCAAGTAAATTAATGTAAGAAACTAAAATTTTTAAACTTTAAATTCATAAAAGTAATTTTTCTTTAAATAGTAAAATATAATAGGTAAATTCTGAGAAAAAAACACAAATAAAATAACACCTCTAAATAAGGCGAAAATAAAAAGCAATGGTGTTAAAAATTCGGAATAACTTTTTAATGAGGAACAATTTCAATAAAAGACGGAAACAATGGCGTATATGGGCTTCAATTGTGTCGCCATTGTTTTTCCCATCATTATAATGATTTCACTGCAACGATCTCCAAATAAGTCAAATCCACGCGTAATCATGAACAGTGATAGGATTCATGCCTCTGTTTGTTTGTATAAAATACAAAGTTATGTTACTAAATAAAGAGTAATGGTGAATGATGACAGAAAGGACTTTGCGGTACAGACTTGTAAAGATTATATCCCAAAGCTGTTTAATAGGATTTTGGCTGTAAACACTCGCAATCTTGAGATCCATCTTTACTCAAAGGGATCGAAGGATGGGAAAGAGGGTTCGTCACATCACCATTGTACCCTGTAGCTCACAGATCTTTTCATCATAAGTGTCGACATGTGAGGGTGTAATTGATTCAAAAAGATTTCTTCAATGATCATCAGTCATTTATTTTATTATATGAAAATATACTGACTATAAGACAATATCTGTAGCACTCCTAAGACAATTAAAACATAACCTAAGTTTTTTATAATATACACAATGTCACTGAATCAGTTAGATTTTATTTTATTATTACTTAAATATTATATTTATTAAATGAATTATTTTACAGATGTGTAATAAATATGATAGTTTCTTTTCTCTAGTTATATTCTATAAAGACGTAATTTATGGTTGGCTTTAATTTTTTATTATTTTCTTGCTATTATGAGAGTTGTACGACTGCGGAATTAAAAAATTTATATATTAATAATCATACGTTAAAGAGCAAATAATAAGCAATATTTTAGGAACAAACATTTTTACTCAGTTACTTTTTGACTTCTTCCATCGGCTTTATTTTATTTACAGTTTCATCGTAAATGATAGAGGAACTGTAAATATAAAAGTTAATAGAACAAGCAGTATATTTTAATTGATTATTATCAAAGTGAATCTTTAAATCGAAAGCCAACCATATACTGTATGTTATTTAGCAGCATATTGTCGTGCTATCAAAAAATCACAGTCAATTTTGGTAAATTAATATCTATAATGTAAAAATAAATAAACATGAAAACCATTTCTCGCTTACGAATATCGTTTGATCAGACTAAAGAAAGAAACGTTCACTTGACACGTGCTGTTCACAAATCGGGTACAAAAGAATAACTGCCTGAAACATAAAGTGGAAAAATACAACAGTACGAAAAAAATAAGATGAAATAAGCTTTTACCGCCACGTCAACTTAACGAAATTCACGACAGGCGAATAAAGAATCTAATCCAGAAATGCTATAACAACACCCCGGTGGCCGGCGGCTGATATTATTTAAATGTAGATTTGTATAATCTACATTTAAATAATATCATTAAATCAACCACTAGTAGGCCACGGGCTCATTTACTGACGTCATGTTTATTTAATACGCTGTAATACAACATGCGTTAGATCAATATTTTTATACGATCTTTTGACATTTCAAGTGGCTCCAATAGAAGCGCCAATAGCCTAATGGTTTAGAGTACTGCAGACTTCGAACACCAATCATGAGTATTCTCGCATGGTCGCATATTCCTAGGTTTTCTACCTCAATTCTTCGGAATGCCTTGCAATGAGAACAATCAAACTCTTGGACTTATATAACTCTTTCGATTGTTGGTGGTATTGATGTATAAAGATGCTCATTTAATATCAAGTGAGCGAAGAATATAAACCTTCTTGTAATATAATAAGTTAATATTTCCTCGTCTTACATAAATTTAGGGAGAAGTCAATGTGTGTAGTCTAGTTTCCGATACACATTACTTAAATTTTATAACACTATAATATGTAAATTAACCATCGACCTTCCAGTTTTTAGGACTATGTATTAATGTTACATAGGATATATGGATATCCCTCGACCCGCACATAGGCATCATATATTCTTTAGTTATTATTTCTATTTAAGGTATAACACAATGTCTGATTACAATTCTTCCTGGAAAATAATTTAATTTACTTAAAATTCATATTAATTAATAATTTTAACTCTTATGTTTTACTTTTATGAGACACAAGGAAAATGACATATAAAATAAGGCAACTATAAAACAATGCAAACAACGTATAAAATAATACAGTTTAAAAAATAATGTACATGTAATAAAATCGTAACTGATCGGTGTCTGTACATGGAAAATAAATTAGCAAAACTATTACAGGGGTATTTACCAATGCTATAGAACTTAAAATAACGATTTTCAAAATTTTTGTCTGTTTGTCTGTATGACTGTTTGTCTGTTACATTGTGCACGCTAATCTCAGAAACGGCTCAACCGATTGGGATGCGGTTTTCACCAATGTGTAGTAATGAGCTTGAATCGTTAGGTTTAGTTTTTATTTCACCTAAATCGGTGCATAAATAAAAAAGTTGTATCAGTTTTAAGCGTTACGTTAAACATTTCTTCAAAAAAATGCTATAAATAACTATTTAGTTGACTGGGATGAAACTTTAGTTTACTATATATTATATTCTATAAAATGGCGATAGATCAAAGATAATACAAACCTACTTAACCGATCATCATTAAACTTTGTACACATATTCTTTAAGGTACTGGGAAGGATATAGGATAGTATTTATTACAAAAAATTAAGGAGGGAAAAAAATCATGACATTATAAATGCGAATGTTTGGATGGATGTTTGTCACCACGTAGTTACGTGGTGGAGTTCCACACCAGCTGAACAGATCTGGACGAAATTTCGCACAGAGATTATATCTGGAACATCATTCAGGTTTGTTAGGTTGTGTTTGTGTTTTTTCTGTAATAAAATGGTTATTTATTTTATTTTTCATTTAGTTAGGTTAGGTAATACTTAATTTAAAAAGAACTGAATACATAAGTTAGTTACTTTTTCTTTCTTCGTAATCCCTACTAATATTATAAATATGAAAGTAGCTTTGTGTGTCTGACTGTTACGCTTTTACGCCTAAATTACTAATCCGATTTTGAGGAAATTTGGTAAAACGATAGATTTGACCTTAGGAAATGAAATATGCTACATTTTATTGCAAAAAAGGGTAAAAGGAGGCGGGCGGGGGGCGGGGTCGTAAAACCTACTTAATCGATCATCATTAAACTTTGTACACATATTACTTAAGGTACTGGGAAGGATATAGGATATTATTTATTACAAAAAAAATACGGAGGGAAAAGAAAAATCGCAATTATACTACAAATGCGAATGTTTATATGGACATTTGTCACCACGTAACTCCACACCAGCTGAACAGATCTGGACGAAATTTGGCACAGAGATTATAGTCTAGAACATCACTTAGGCTTTTATCCTGAAAAAATGTACGGTTTCGTGTATTCACCCAGTTGTTGTTGTAGTGGCGGAACGTTATTCACCCAGATACCTATAGATGTATATGTTTACATATAGATACATCAATATTGAATTCCACATTGACGAAGTCGCGGGCAACAGCTAGTTTATAATATTACATTAAGTTAAAGCAAAGTGTCCAGCTTGCGTATCATATCTATCAGTATTATAAGAAACTCATATTTTGTAAATGGATCAAGGTATAGATTCATAAGAAGGTTTCCTAATACTGGCAGTTCTAGGTCTAGATATAATTGTAAGAAAAAGAAAACAATAGAACTGTAAAAATTAAAAAGAAATGTTTCCTATAAATAACAATAGCGCACTTTATTCAACAAAGAAAATTGTGTTTCGTTAGCTCAGTACAATTTGTCAGATGGAAAATAAACTGATTTTGTTGCAAACTGAGATTGAGAAAATCTTCGGATACGACGCCATCGAAGTTTGCAGTCCATTTTAAAATGGAACGTCTTATTGAAATAAATTGTATACCAAATAATAACTTTTTATAATAAAAATTACATACTACTGAAAATCCTTAAACTGAAATTTTAAGGCATTTATTAACATTTGCGCCTTAGTACAAACAGACTCATTCCCTGTCACTATTTTGCCATAATAATAATTCTTTAAAACAATTAACAATTTTTTTTCTTATTTCATTTATTTGGCTTGACAACAAAATATGAAATGATCCTTACAAATATAATTACTTATACATAATTACAGGAGCTAATAACATATTTTACAACACAACAAAAACAAATCTGTAATGTGGATAACTGAAAAAAAACTAATAATCGAGTAGTTAGATATGTAAATAGACAGGTATTACACAATACAGTAATTGAATACAGTAACTCAAAATTTAACTTAATTATAACTTAAATTAACATTACAAACTAGAAATATTGCTCTTACTTTTTTTACAAGTTCTCTAATCTCATTTATATAATAATAGTAATTAAATATATATTTTAAGTATCAATAATGCTATATTTGGCAATATGGAGTCCCTTTAGGCAAGGTTCCGAAGATACTGGC
>DWLR01004954.1:0-11476 GCA_018246295.1 Papilio alexanor hazarajatica | reverse complement strand
ATATATATATATATATGTTAAATGTAAGTTTAACTACTCTTATTCATAGATATGTGATTTACTATAAGAAATAAAAATGAATAACTAAATTGCATAAACAAATATTGGCAATATAATGTAGAAAACCCTGTAACCAGTAAAACATGTTAAAGTTAGCAATTTTTTAATCATATGTACTTATTCGTATAAATAAATAAATCTTAGTTACTTCACGAGTTTGTTAAATAATTTGTCATTTAATTGCAGCGACATTTAACAATAAATCGTTTAAATCGCTTTCGGTCAACTTCTGCTGCCGGTCGGTCCCATTTCAACAAAGTGAGTTTTTCTCGTTCCGATTCCTAGTTATGTCCTCTATGGCTAGTGTATGTAACGGACGGAGCTGTATGCCCCGCTCGTTCTGCGAACGTGGAGCGAGCATTGTTTCTTAGAATCGCCACCCGGCCGGACCGCATAACATAAGCGTGTAAGGTGCATTTTTCCATGATAGTCCGCCTCTGAGACGCCAACCCTGTATCGTACTCTAAAGCATTTCCTTCCTTAAGTGTCACGACGTGTGCAACTCTATAGTGTTCGAAGTCGTAAATAGCTTTGGGACAAATTTAAATGTTTCCTGTCGTAGTCGGTTTTCGTAGTTGACAGGCGCTTGAATCGTTTCGCTACAATATCCTAATGATTCGCAGTATTGAAAGAAAGGCAATTGAAAGCTCTTTAGAGTCATTATCGCGTGCGCGCCGCTGACCGGCAGACTTGTCTTCGATCCGCGTTCTTCAGACGACTTCCACTTTTTGCACGAGTTCATCCGCGTTTAGTCCTAGTAATAATAAGGATTAAAAATATTTCCAATAATTTTTTTTTAAAAAGTTGACAATCAATGTGCTTAAAAATAAGTTTTCATTGTTTTACCTGACTGAAAAAAATTAAGATATTATGGAACCATAATATATTGACAAAATTTATATGTAGAGTATTGCGTATGATGTAGTTAGATCAATCATTAATAATAAAAATACATTCTTTGTTAGTTACAAAGATTGGTTCAGTAGATTTAGAGTTTGTCGATTACATAATATAACACCATATCATCCACACCAGTAACCGAAAGATGTCTACTGAAGTGCGAAGGCCTCTCCCAAATATCGCCAAAAAGAACACTACATGTTATCATAGCAGTGGATCCAGCTTAGCTGTACCATGTCAGACGTAATCGTAAAATCGTGATCGTTTGAGTGTCGAATGGCGGGATTCGAACCCACGACCTCATGATCCGTATCTTGTACCCTATTGGCGATTCAGATGTAATATATTAGAAATAATAAACTTCCCTTCATATTTACAGACCTCCACGGCCAATTCTACGAGAACACTGTGGTTGTACAATATGATAAGGACCTGCTGGAGGTGTGGGATGAGGCCAAGCGACTGCGCTGCGAGTGGTTCAATGATTACGAGAAGACGGCATCTAAGCCGCCTATGGTGATTGCCGATTTAGATGTGGTGCAGCTAGATTTTAGAGGTTTTTTTTTTATTTTACCTTTTTTACTAAATACAACAATGACTTTATTTGTATTTATCTATCTCTTATTTGATCGAAGTAAATTTTCATCCGAACGTTTTTTTAATTGTAAGTAGGTTATAAAAATCACCAATAGCTTAGCACTGTGTCTCGTAAGGTTAAATTCCTGAAAAAGAAAAGTTTGTAACAACGAAAAAATTACAAATATGTAACAATATACAAAATTGTAGTGGTTTTTAAAAATAAAATTTAACTTTTAAAATTATGTGAAACATAAAATTAGACCTAAATTTGTTTTAGAACGTTGTTTTAATAAACACAAACTTATCACTTTCTTATAGCGAAAAGGACTTGAGATTGGTTTCATAATTGTATTTGAATATGCTTAAATTCTACATTTTGTTAAATTACAAGATATATATGCTCTTAGGTGACAATGTCGACTGTTGGATGGAGATACAAGCAGGCAAGGGTCCCTGGGCGCCTCCCGTATCCGGAATTGTCCCCCTCGGTTCCACGTTAACTCTCGTGGTAGCCATTAATGATTACCGAGGTAAGTTTTCTACTGTTTTTACTATATTTTATAAATACTAAGCTTAGGTATTAATAAAGCAAATAAAAAGTAATTACAAAATTTGGTCATTCAGACACCGATGGTTTTGTCAATTTTGAATCTATTTTTTGCCTCTGCCGCCATCGACTCAACTCTTGTCGATCTTGTGCCAACTCAATACATTTTTTTTGGTTTGCATTCCTTTCATGGCCTTTCACAATCAAAAACTAATTTATTATAATGTTATCTCCCTGACGAATTCTTATGGTAGTAAAGGGGATGACTCCTGAAATTTATTTATTTATGTAATTGACACAAATAAAAACAATGAAATTAGATTAAACAAAGTAAAAAGGTACAATTAAATGCTAAAGTCTAGTAAAGATTCTAGTCACACTGAGAATATTAATGAAGAGTTATTCGCTTTAAAATTAATGCGATAATACAGGACCGCCTAGTTTGGGAGTCAAGGTTGTAATATAATTGCATCACAGAGGGACGTTCAGTAAAGAATGTTTATTTTTTTATTTCTTCTTTCTAGTAACATTGCTTGTATATAAGAATTTGATTAGTAAATTACTTTAAGCATTGGAAAGCTTAATTGTCGGTCTCCGAACTTGCAATTGTATAAATATTATAAATATTATTTCCATGTAATAATAATGATTTTTATGTTGGAGTTAAAATTCAAAATGGCTTGTTAAGTGCGTTTTATTGTCTTGTCGAGATTTATAGTTGGAATATTAAAATTTATATGGTTTTATGTGTTGTTGTACGCGTTGAATAATTAGCTGTTAAACCTGAGCTGTTTATTAACACACACTCGTTAACACTAGGCTTAAACTATTTAATCACACTTTTCTGAGATATAAAAATACATATTTATTTTTGCAAAAAGCGACTATTGTGTTCAAACAAAGATTGGTTTAAATATGTTTATAAATAATTTTAGACATTGTGTAATTGCCAGATTCTATATCTAACAAAATATGAATGAAAAGAAATTAAATTAACCAAGAAGTAAATCAACTGTGTGAAAATTATTTAACCTTTTCAAATTCTTTCGTAGATAATCAAATTAAAATAGAAATTACATCTACGTCTTTATTTTGTTGACACTGTTTATCTCAGGTAAAAAGTAGCTCACTTTTTTAACACTGCATCTAAAATATTTAAATTAAATTAATAACAAACATCAAATTATAAAAATGGATTATGCCACTTTCGTACTTAATGTTTTTTTTTTAAATAATGTAATTTTTACAGCAATATTATATTACGCACGAGCACCGTCAAAGTTTATTGTATATCCACATATACGTCTACTAAGAAATTTCACATTATTCGTCGAATAGATTCTATTTGTATAATATATTGTATGGAAGACCGTTAGAGTTGATTGACGACAGTGAAACACAGATACGTCGTGGGTGTTTATATTTTACTCCGTTCGCTATACTTTCTCATTTACCACAAGTTTTATTGTTTTTTTTTTATATCATTATATTGGCAGTTACTTAGATTATATGAAGTAAGGATGGTTAATGAAAATGAAGTAGTATTCGTATGTTCAATAAAAGTAATTAATTTAACATTTTATATTTCTTTATACAATTGACGTTAGAATTGCGTCATTATAAAAGAGAATCTCTCTCAGTAAAGAATAAGTATTAAATAAGAGGTATCAAGTTATGTGTCTCTTATTTTTAAAAGGCAACATAATAAACCTAGAACGACTTAAACATTTATTAATTCACAAATGTAATACATAACATTGAAGTCTATAAAATAACAGAAACATTTTTCTCTTAAAATACTCAACTAAACACAAGAGCAGTGTCGTGAACATGCAAAATTAAGGATTAATTATTTACTCTTAATCAATAAAAGAAATATCAAGTTTTTTTTTACATTTTTAGTAAGATCTATTAAGTCGAACATGATGAATGTAAACAACAGGTATTTAATTTTTGTGTAGTCGTCACACAAGAACCGAATCTCGCGAAACCAACTCCAATAGGGTAATAATAGTGTGTAAACAGACACGTTAACGGTACGTAGAATAGTAAAAAGTAGACTGGACAAATACGTTCGAATGAGTTAGCTTAACGGAACGCGAACTGAGATTAACAGCGGATCCACACTAGGCGTTTCGAAGCGAGCGTTTTAACCCGTCAGTTCCCAGCTTCCGGACAAACGGAAAAGTATTGTTTTTTTTTGCGTTAATTGACGTGTTTAGATATTTAAAACATGAAAAGTAATAAAAAAATTTACACCCTTATTTTTTTTGTAAGGGGTGTGTCACGTACAGGTGACACTCGGCGTAATTTATACCTTTAATTTAATGTGATAATAAAAAGAATACGACTTATTTTCTTCTCTACAGTTTTATTATGTGAAAATGAACATGAAAATAATAATCCTATTCTCATAGAATCGACATTCTCATCAAAGCGATCTACGCCATCCATGTATGTATTTGTTGTACATTTTTATTAGCGATGGGCAGTCAAGTTGTATTTTTGTTCGTTTTTAAATTACTGCACCAATCCGGTCCACTTTTGTTGCCAAAAAAAAAGTATAAATACTACTGACTGTGTCTTTGTCGTAGTTGTATATTTCTTTCTTATTTTTTATTTTATAAGTTAAGAAAAATCTCCAACCTCTGTCACCTACAGATGACACTTGGAATTCACGAGTTGATAACGTTCGTTCTAACAGCCGGTATAATCTGGGCGTTTTGAAGCTTGTATTTTGATAACTCATTTTCTAAATCCCGCCTAGCCACCTATACCCGCACACAATAGTTAACATCGAGTACACTGGGTGTTCTTAGTTCCTGACAAACGTGTAACGTTCCTTTTACATGCTAACGCGCGTTATAAGCACTATACACCCAGATATATCCGTACATACTACACATACAAGACCCACGTTAGCATGTGTATGGATGCATGCTTATATTACTTTTGTATACGGTTGTATGACACGAGGTGGGTTTTAGAAATCGAGTTATCGAAGTGCGCGCTTTAAAACGCCTAGTGTGTAGCCGCTGTAAAGAGAAAGAAAATATTTACAAGTATTAATAACTATCGTCAATGATTTTAGTACTAAATACAATTAATAAACTTAGTGAAATTAGCGTGAGAGTCGATGGTTTCTTATCGTTTCGAAAGTATTTCGTATTTAATTTTTAAAATATGATTAATGTAGCGTAAATAAAAGTTTGAATAAGCGTAAAAATTATAGCAATAACTTTTGCTCGTTAATTTTCGATAAACTTCATTGATTTTACTTCTTAAGACTTTTTTTTTATTTCATTTTTAGCGAAATCAAAAATGTATCCAAAAGCGCGACAAATGATATGTAAAATCAAAAATATTTTCTTAGTAAATATTCAACAAAACAAACAACTAATACTGTCAGCTTTATGTAAAACATAAAAATATAGTAAATACACTAGGAGAAAAATACGTTGACAAAACTTCTCTTAAGGTATGAAACCAGAAAATATTTTATGTGACTATTTACGATACAATGTTGTTATTGTATGTTATGTTATATGAAATTATGACAGTGGTTCAAAACGGTAGTTTACATCACCTACGTTATCTTACTTATTAGATTCTCCACACGCCTATACACAACACACCACAAATCATGATTATTTTTTTAAGATTAATACGTAAATTTCTACTTTCATTGACAGTTAAGGAGGAGCCCTTGGGTTACAGTATGACGTTCAATGGATAAGACATTTTAAAATTGTAAATTTAGCTAAATTTATTGTATCTTTGTCCATCCCCTTAAACTTACAAGATTTAAGTATGAGCTAAACCACCAACTAAAGATTTGTTATGCGTCGTTTATATTATCACAGTGCAACCTAATGAGTGGTTATAGAAAGCTCATATTTGTGTTGAAACAGCTTTTGCTTGCGTAGTTTAATGGAATGTTTACTCATTTGTTTCCGTTTTCAAGCAAGTTTGGTGAGGCGTTAAGCTTTCGCGGCTTCCTTGCATTGTTTAATTACTATTCTCTTAACGTTTGACCAGCTAGAAATATATGTACTTACAATAAGTTTTACGATTATTTTATTTCAGCACAGTTGTAGTGTCATAGTATGGCAATGTTTAATTTATTATTCATTAATATATGTAAGTTACACGTCTGAGTTTGGTTGTTTAGCTTTCCTAGTATTAAATGATATGTGCAATATTAGTGGCACCATCACTCTGACTCTTAAGCTACGATTACTTTCACGTAACTAAAGTTTGCTTGATATTTCATAAAATTTGTAAAATTGGTTTTCAGGTGAGTTCGATATGCGGGTGAAGTCGTGCGCCGCTTCTGACGGCTCGGGCCACGTTATTCAGCTGTCCGACGAATACGGATGCGTTCTTCGTCCAAAGATGATTTCCAGGTAGGATCACTAAGATTGTAAAAAGGACTTTTTTCATAGTCAACTATTCACAATGTTAATGTTTTTGTTGCTAGAAAACCATCGAATGTGTTGTTAGTTTTTTCGTACTATTTCAAATATACTATTTATTTAATTGGAAACTTTAATTACTAAATATCCTGGAAGCAAAGCTTAGTTTAACAGTTACTAAATGTGACATGGTAAACCTATCGCCACACATTAAGTGCTAATCTTATGAAGTGGTCGTTTTGATGTAAGCTTCTAAATCTAAACATATCATTTTCAGGTTCCTGAAGGCCAAAGCAGCAGACGAACGGGCGACCGTCATAACTTACGCGTTTTTCCATGCGTTCAAGTTTCCAGACGCTCTGAGCGTGCATATCCGCTGCAAGGTGGAGATCTGTAGGCACGGCTGCCTTGACCACTGTCAGCTTGCGGGCGTCACGCCGCAGCGACACGCTCTTGACAGGAAGGACGATCGGGCTCATCAAGACCGTAATGAGATAAGGTATTAAATAATTGTTTCAGCGCTGTCTAGCGGAGATTCGAAATCATTACAGTACAATTGGACTAAATGAAAAACCCTATACGAGTATTAACCGAATGAAAATTGCTAATAAATGTAATACTGTTAATGTTGTAATATTTGCAAGATTTATTTTTAATTAAACCAATTAATAAAATATTATCAATTACTACGTTAATTCCGATATTATAACTAAGAAATATAAAAAGTATTTAAATCTTAAACAATTGCAGTGAATAAAGTTCACTGCAATTGTTAAAACGAGTACATATAAATTCTTAACTTCATTAACAGTCCCTAGTTCCTTAATTTTACTTTATTAGTATAAACTCAACATTTGAATAATCTCAACTTTTAACGTATATAGTTTTTATCAAATCAT
Organism: Papilio alexanor hazarajatica; assembly: GCA_018246295.1. Classification (NCBI taxonomy): domain Eukaryota; kingdom Metazoa; phylum Arthropoda; class Insecta; order Lepidoptera; family Papilionidae; genus Papilio; species Papilio alexanor. Next base: position 4,076 of record DWLR01004954.1, on the reverse strand, counting down.
CACTTCAGCAGATAATGATTTGCTATGATTTTAATCCATTCACGACCTTTGTACTACATATTTCCTTATTTTACACCACTTGAATATCATGACACCGTAACACTATCTTCAGTGACTCTTCGGCTGAGGGTTCGGACACGAGTCTAGCAGAAGAGTACCAGCGTCTCCCTCTAGAGGAAGCGTTCGGTGACGAGGTGTCAGGCGACGTGGTGCCAGCGCCCGCACCTCTGCCGCAGCGGGCCCCCGCAACTGTTGCGGAACCAGAATCAGATCAGATTTCTTCGTTAGAAGAAGCATTTGAGTCTTTGAACAGAAGTCCATTTACTGTAAGTTACGCTAATAATAATACTATGCGAATTACTAGAAATAGCTGTGTACCTAGCTTGTTTCGATAATTGTACCATTATCTTGAGATGTTTATGCAATATTGGTGTCTGTTTTTACTGTGCGATTAGCAAAGCCAGTGTCATTGTGTTAAACTACTAATACTCACTAATTTATCTACTTTTCTAAGTTTTCTATGCATATAAGGAAAAACTGTAGGAGCAGCTCTTTTGTTACGGAATGTCAATTCGTATTATTTTATTAATGACCAAATAGATTTGTTATTGTTAATTTAAAATATAATCTTTTTTTTTATCATATTAAAAAATTAAAAAAAAATTCTTCCATTTAATAGGCTAACGTCCTTCTTTGAATTTTTAAAGTCCGAATTTGTTGTGCAAATATCATAATTTGATTTTCAAAATGCTGTAATTGATTTGTACAAGTCTAACTTTAAAGTGTCTTTAGGTACCATTAAAAGTGATTCAACTTGATTTTTAGGATCGGGCACCTGAACACGAACATTTTCCACATGGACCAAGGAACCTTGCAAGCAACGATAAAAGGGGACAAAGCGGAGAAGCTATGACCTCGACTAAAGTTCGCGGGCCGGCTGTCGCGGGTCCCAGATCTCTACGGAAGCGTCGCACCGTGCGCGACGCAAGATCCGCAGACGTCGGCGTTTCTGGAATCTACGAAGTTGTTTCCGAAGCTGATTTAGCATTTGGACCGTCGAGAGAACCTGTAACAGTGTTCAGTGGAAGAATTCGTGAAGAGGTAAATATACCTTAATTTAAACTATTAGAAATATATTAAATCAAACAAAAGTAAGTACTTACTTCTATTTGACCAAAGCTGTTTGAGGAATTTCATTGTTAACGAATTTTGAAATTTTGATGCTTTTAAAAGAATGTTATGTGTATTAAATATAGAGTCGGTGAACGAAATATAGAATATAAAAGGCAGATGTTTTCTTAACATATTCGAGATTTATGTATGTCACGTATGCAGAATTGCTTTTAAATACACTTTCATAACTCTAGGTTGTATACGGTGTGTGCATGGGTGCGGTGAGTTTCGGCGCTCTGTTCGCGTCTGCGGCGGGCGCTGCAGCGGGCGCAGCCCTGGCCGCGGCGGTCATGTTACACCGCCTCCGGTCCAGAATGGCCGCTGAACAAGTACCAGTGTCCCCCGCCCCCGCATCCCACTCTCTCGCCGCATGGATGGCCCTCAGACTCCTAGGTTCTCCCCATCCACACCATTCACACGAAGGCTGATCTTATGTACCTAGGAATTGTTAACAAGACTGTCTTAGTTCTAGCTTAATCACGTTTCCGTCCGACTTCTTAAAAACCGCATCTCTTTTTTAGTAATAATAAATTATCAATTTGTAACTTCGTTGTAGTACATTTTAGAGGTGTTTGAAAGGTCAGTTCAAGTTATCTATTATGTGTATTTATAAAGTTCTCAATGTAATGTGTACTTTGAAATGTCTTGTTTTGTAATTTGGAAAATGTTATAATTCTTGTTGTTCTTACTTCATTAATACATATGGTGCTAAGTCGTGCTACGGACAAAGTCCATTGTAACCTGATTTTCACAGTTGTGAATATTATACATTTTATCGTAAGTTTTTTGTGTACAGAATTCACTTTTATTTCTAAAATCGCTTACTTATAATTATGTCGTGTTTCTTATATTTAGTGGGTAAGAGTTGAGTCATGCCATTAGGTTTAAGTCTAGTTGAGGATTTCCGACAGTTACATTGAACGTTTTACTTATGACTATATAATGAAAAAAATTATAAATACGTTTTGTACATCAATTTTATGAATTAATAGAAGTAACTTTATTTTATCTACAACTTTATTTACATAATTTATTTTACAAATTCCTTTTGAGTTAGGTTAGACTGTATCGATTAGTTTTCGTATAAAAAATGTTTGTGAATATTTTTAGAACTTATTAAGTATCTTAGGTATTATAAATTTAATTAAATTATTGTAAGATAATGTAGATGAATTTGTTTCCGTACCTAATTTCTCATTTTGCATTTATTTTCGTATTCTGACCTTCTATATACGTAGTTACTAACTATAATAATAATAATTTAGATTCAATTATAATTAAAACACCAATGAATATTAAGTTAATAACATCAACAAACACGCCCTCTATTTTTGTATAAAGGTTGCATTTATGTTGCATTTATTATTTATAATGTTTCCTAATTTTGCTCAACATCAATGATTGTATTTTGAACATAATTAGTTGCTTATATTATTGTAATAAGATACTAAGTTTTATTATAACGAAGAAATTCGAAATTGAGAGGTAAATCGATGTTTTTGCCACCTTATTTAATATTTTTGTAATTCCTTAATGGAGTCATAAAAGTAAATAAAATCAATACGTTCGCCTATTAACTCCGGTTCAAGTTTTAATATTTTTGAAATAAGAAGGCCATAGAGTCTTATTTACTTTATTTATTTTAATATGTTAATGTCGAGTTTATTAAATATAAGCTATAAGTTTTCTCAAAATCTGAATAAAAAATTGTAATTTTGTATAAGGAACATTTACTTTTGTTCCAATGTTTAAACATCGTTTTACCAGCAAATCATTTTCTTCAACCAAAATAAGTATAGTTTTATGTAATTCGTCCAAAAAACTTGCATTTACATTAACTACTACGTTTAAGTAAGAAAGTCTTTTTGTGAGAATATAATTTCTTTAGTGCAATTTTATTGTATCAGATTTATTTTTATAATAATCTACATAATTATTCAATTTCAATAAGTTGTTTTTCGATGCGGTTATGGTACTTTCGGTGTAATGTATATCTTTGTTCTCTTACTTCTGGAAAGTTCATTTATTCATGTGAACAAATGTAATGTATGTTTTAGTTCTCCGTATGATTGTGTCGTAATGTTCTAAGGGCGAAATGACTTGTTAATTTGTTTAATGGAATAAAATTATGTCGAAAGTGATTTAATGAGTTTTTCATTTCTTTAAACGTGTATAGCTAATTTAATACAGCTTTTAGTTTATTGCACTTTTTTATATATACTTACGTATATATTTGATATATATATAGATACATATATATCCTTCTAAAGTAGACAAAGTTACCTGTCGCTTTACCAAATCATTTAGGTTCCACGGGGGATAGAGATTATCACGATTTGTGGTCAAAATATACCCAATAAAATAAAAGCTTTAAAAATACTAGCTGTGAATTGAATTTAGAATATGCGAAGAAACAAGTGTTTTAGCCCCAAATGATGAAATTTCTTAGGGGTATCTATTTATATTCAATTAAGGCTTTAAAACTGTCATTTTGAGAGCTATTTGGTCTATTTTTACTCCATATAGACTTATGAATTAAATTCTGATACGAATACAGGGTTGTACTTTGACATTGAATAATTATCAAAACAAAAGAATTTAAACGAAATTTAATACAATTATTATGAAGGCTATCTATCTAGTCTTGGATTCGACAGACTATAATACTAGCTGTGATTTTCCGGAACTATAATGTTGAAACTGCTCCTGGAAGGATAGTCTGTGTAATCATTTATAAGCCAGGTAATAAGAAATTTTTCTAACAGGGACAATCTCTAAATATATAAAATATATCCACCTTAGCCTATGATCGTCCTCTGCTGGACATAGGCCTCCCCCATTGATCGCATCATTGGGGGGGAAATGTGCCATAATCGCCACGCTTGGCAGGCGGGTTGGCGATC
>DWLR01004953.1:0-11478 GCA_018246295.1 Papilio alexanor hazarajatica | reverse complement strand
TTAATTTTTTTATTTTTGCATTCATGTTTTTTATTTATTTTTAACATTATTATAATACAGTTTATTAATAGTCGTATTTGCCGAATTAACGAGACGAATAGGACTGTTGATAAAAATACACTAGACACAACACATTAAAAAAATCCCACGCTTCCGTTTTAAAATATTATTTGTGTAAAATATATAAAGTAGATATTGCAAGCTTCGTAATTTTCTCGACTGCCAATTATTTGTGAAACGTATGATCTTTATTTTCAACTAAATATTTAATTTTTTTCAAATACATTCGTTTCGCGGAAATTTTTATTATTATTTTATCAGATTTTTGATATTAAAAATCAATACGTAATTAACGATTCTAATCAAATAAAGAGAATTGTTAATACCTTCAGGTCAGAAATTGAAGTTTCACTGTTAAAGTTACTAGACCTTTTAACTCGTTATCTTATAACCACCTTTAATTTAGGCCCTTCTTTCTTTTTATCTTAATTGTTGAGGCATTAAGGAGGCGAATTTGAAGTTTGAAGCACGGCGGGAGCGCGCGCGTCCCTCAGGACGTGCCTCCGAGGCGTCGTTTGATTTATAATGGACTCGTTGCAAAGTTTAGCCATTCTGCCGCGAACCGCACCGAACCTCCTTAACGACGGACCCCATCGCCGCAGGAGATGATTCCTAGACGTGTTTAATATTATTACGACAGATTTAATTATGGACGTTTAAGGTATAACAACTTACCGTTATATCTTTACTTCGCTTATTTCAAGTTTTACTACTTTCTAATATAAAACCAACCGGTATGTATGACTAGATATACTGTGTGAGTAACTGTAAATATCTGCTGCCTATCGCAATGGATAAAGTTGTGAGTTCTTTAATCTTTTATAGACATTTCTGTAGAAATGGATGGTACTTTGATTATTTGTAATTTGCTTTGTCGTCGCTTTTTTATCCTCGTAAATCATGCATCCAACCCATTTATGAGATTAATTATTATATGTGTAATTTACAATTTTAATTGTTCTCTTGATGAGGCGTAAAAATATGTATTGCATATTAATACTTGGAATATATTTAGATGTAATTTTACTAAAAATAATAATAATAATTTATATCATATATAAAGTAGCAATTCTAAAGCGGACATATTAATTTAAATCTCTAGTTTTGAAAAACATTCTCACAAACATTCAATCATTTCATTTTTGAATAAATAGTGGTATAAACTGTGGTATGTACTTATTAATTATTTTGCTTTGTTCAAAGAACCCTAATACAATATCATTATAAAGTAACAAGAACCTACATATAGATATATACATACGTATTTTTACTAAAATACTTATATACTTGTGAACAAGACAGTTTCGAGGGCGCGGTAGAATTCTTCGAAGTGCAAAAACATGTTCACAAACAAGTTGTTTATTACATTTTTGGCCAGTAATATCATTCGTCTATATCTTTGGAGCATCTGTGAAGCATAGCATGTGAGCATCATAAAGTATTCTCTCAAACCACTTACTTCCATTTGTTCGAGTGTTCGCTAAATTAAGTTTACTTTTGTCACATACATATGTTTGTGATCATAATACAGTGAACTACCAATTTAACTTGTACGAGTTAGTAAATAATATTTTTTTAACAAAAACAAGTGACTTTACTATATACATATATGTAAACATTTTTTGTTTGTAGCCATGGCACATCTTACAAATCTATTGAACCCAGTGTTTTTTTTTTAATTTATCAATATCTTAATTTTCGGTATGTCTTCGGAGCCCAAAGTTCAATCCCATTTAAATTTAAATGGGATCACCTTGGGAATGTTAATTTTATGAAACTTTTAAAAAATCGGTTTATAAATGTCGAGTTCGGTGGTAACAAACAAAAAAAAAATACAAACCAACCTCCATTTTGAAGTCGGTTAATAAACAATCAGTTCTAAAGTAATCTCTGCCTACAGCCTCTATTAATAATGGTTTTTTTGTCAAAACTTCAGAAATTTAACAAACATGATAAGTCAAATCTAGCAAATTACGTATTTATTGGATCTGCAACATATTTAAAATGTAAATGCTAAAAACATAAAATTAACGAAATTTGCGAAAACAAGAGAAGAAAAATAATGATTAAACCTCTAAGTCTGTAATTTTTCAGAATTTAATAAATTTTTAGTTTTAAAAGAGCTTGAACAACAACAAACGTCCAGCAATCGAGTGTGGCACGTGGACCACTCCGTAAGTAATGCAATGGCGCAGACATAAATGAGTAACATCTTGCGCGGGACGGCTTAGCTTATTTCCACTAAAAGCCCACTTAGAACTTTCTTTTGCGGATTTGTGTCGGGGGACCCTTTCTTCTAATCTTCCGCCAATAAAGTATTTTTCTATTTTTGTGAACATCGCCGTACGATTATTGTTTTTTTTTGTAAAAAAAAAAAAAAAATTATCAGTTATGTATATTGTTGTATCAATTATGGACATACTTCAATACTTCTAGCATAATTTAATGTACGCATAATGAAATATTTACTATGATCAAATATCAACGACTTCTTAATGCCTATATATTTATATGAACATACGATGTTGCACACCTTACCAGTAATTTACGTTACTTTTGTCAGTATTACTGCCATTTTATAGCAACAACTTGCCGTATACCGGTCCATTGTCTTTCAAGGAAAGTGTAAAGGGATAATGACATTCGCTGATATTAATTTGAATTTTATTTATTATAAATATTATGTAACATAGTATTAGATGTAAACTTAAGCCAGATAATATTAGACAGCGGAATTATGCCAGAATGTGAGCATTCGGCGCTCGCAGACTGTGCGGAGCAGAGCGTGGGGGGTGGCACATATCTGGTACTCGTTGCGGCATGTTATTACGAGCCGGCATACGTGCGCCTTGCGTGCCGCTGCCGACTATTTGACATTTCATGCCAATGAAACCCGCTGTCAACATTACTTTGTTACGATCATTAGAATTACAAAAGTAAATGTTAGTTTTCAAATAGTGTATTATTTCAATAGTTCCTTCTACAATTCCTGTATCAAAAAATTCAATCTAAAGATGATTATTATCACCGTCATCATCATCATCCATTTTTTTGTCTTAAACGTAATTTTTTAACCATAGGTCTACGTATCTAATTCTATGGTTAAAAATTGACCCAGATGGAGTGTTCCATACAAATGCGACGTGAACCTTGATTATCGTAGTGCAGTGCGTATCTATATACTACATATAACTTATCTAACTCTGAGGTGGTTTTTCATGATTCTACAACGTAAACTGTTTATCACAACACATCTTTAAAAAAACACGATGATTTGCCGCAGTGAACATTTTTGAATTTTGCCGCTTCACTGTGGGGTTTACACGGGATTTTTCGGAGTCACCCATTGGTGACTTTAATGTAGCATCAATTTGGTTCTTGGATTAGGACTAGGTATCTGGATGTGTGTAACATCTTTGATTTTAACATTAAAATATGGCATAATGTACTCTACATTATAAGTTGCTGACACTTAAAGTTTAATGCTCGAAAAATTATTTCTTAGATTTATTTCCAGAAAGTAAAATACGTGTACTTTAAATATCGGAATCTAATATATAATTTACATAATATTATATAAAAGTAGTAAAGTCGTAATGGAAATGGAAAGCGTGTTTTGTCGTTTCATCGCAATATTTCACGTGACTCAATAACTCTAAAAAGACGGACGAAGAGGCAAATCTTTTTAACCGAGGCGGAAAACTAATGGCGCAGGCGAAGCTTTTGGGAAAATCCGCTCCTTGTTGTCAATACAGGGCAACCGTGATGGCTCCCTCAGTTAAGCCTTTATTTCAGAAGTAAAAGAACACTATCTTCGCATTTATTGAGCCCTTGTTAGAAATAGGTGCTGAGATAACAGTAAAGTAATAACGTAAATGGAAACTCTTCGCTACCTTTTTATCCATAGTTATGGATAAAAAGGTATATTTGTGTTATGTGTTTGCATGTATGTAAAAAGTATGTAAGGTAAATTTATTAGCCCGCAGACCACCTCAATCCACTTTTAAATATTCATTCACATTAAAAATACAACAACAGGTAAAACTCAAACAATATTTTGCTGCAGTGAGATAGAAACTTAAGCTTGTATTTCTTCGTACGATGTCTGACGTATACGTAAATAAGTTTAATACGAATGTCGAAGCTAATCTATGTTCCGGAGCAGCGGGTGCAACCAAACGGCAGAGAGCCAGGGGTGGATCACGCTTAATAAAATATAGGGTTGTCTACTTTTATCCATTATATATTATTATATATTTTTACAGAGTACAGTGCAGCAAAACAACTCATTTTCAATTAGAATGAAAATTAAGACTTAGATCAAATTATTAGATGGTAAAGTCTCATTAAAAAGTGAAAACATAAAATTGAAATTTAAATTATATTATATATAAAACGATCTATTTTATTTAGGCTGTTTCAAATCAATACCTAATATTGTAAACACATGGCTTCTTTTTGCGCTAAAATTCGTAAACTTCAAAACATTTGCGGAAATCCATATTTTCATCATATGATCTTATACATACCTACCTATATTTTATATAATTTAAGTGATAAAATAAAGCGATATTTCAAAATTTCCACAAAATTACAACATTATAAAACTAGTATAAAATAATGGCCACCTTCTATGGTAAGTGACGTTTGGTTGTTTACAAAATTTAATTTTTTATTTGGAATAGTAGTATATTATTGTAAATTGTTGTCAGCCCTATATGAGGGCTGAGAGGGAAGGGGAAGTGTATGTCCGCGGTGGTCAGGCGTCACCTTGCAGCTTATCGGGCGTCCGGTCGCGCCGGCTGTCGTCACTACTACTTGTCCAAATTCGTCGACCGCTCGACTTCATTATAACCGTCATATTGATGTTTTCTCGTTTCGTTTCATCGGCTATGTGTTTTCTCTCGGAAAGCATTTGATTGACAATTTAAATAGTCAATTCTGCTCCATTAATTGTATATACATAACGTATTAACGATATTTTTCGAATTGTCTTCGTGTGTCGCTTACAAGTAAGCATTAATTCTATTCAATATTAAATATTACTTCTGAAATATTGCACATCACTTTGAAGTAAAAGAACACGACGCTTAACCTTTTTAATGTTAAGAACTTTAAAAAAAAGATGTAGAATTGTCTTCTCGGTATTTAAAGTGGCTTTCAAGGAAGTAAAACCTTTATTATTAAAAAAAAACTATGGTACAGTAACTTAACTGCACGAAAATACATGTCCATCTTAGCCTATGATCGTCCAATGTGCCATAATCACCACGCTGGGGAGGCGGGTTCTCCCTTCTCTTTTACGTTCAGATATTCGCCTTTTTTCTATTTAACCGTTTTAGTGCCACGTAGCGCGATTGCGCTGTTCGCGTACTGTGGTGAACCGTGTCGCTATTTTTGATACGATTGTCAATTCGCAACGCGCTCGATTCAGCATGTAGGTATCTTGTTGCGATTCTGTCGAGTTTCCTTTCGTAATTACAAACTTTCATTAAATTAATCGTAAACACCCTGCATAAGTAGCTGTCTTTCGTTAAAAATGCCTATCAATCTGAAGCGCGAGCGCGCCGGGCGGCATATTTCAACGAAAAACAAGAGCAGCGCGACCGCGACGATTGGCATTATTCGCAGATAAATGAAGGAAGCGCTATCGCGCTTCATGGCATAAGTCGACACGGATTTTAAAAAAACCTCTGGCACTAAAACGGTTAATAACGGTATCTAACGCACTGAAAGTTTTTACGTGTAATAAGAGTTCATAAGATACCAAAAAAAAATACTGTCAATTAATGTTTATGTATTACTATTTATGTAAATATACTGTATTTAAGGCAAGTGTTAAAAAGTAGATGCATGCCGCCAGAATTGAAAATTAAAAAGCAACCATAATTTAGATTTACTAATAAGAAATCCGCAAACAGTGCCAGCAATTAACTAATATATACCTACTCGGATCAGACAAAATGGATTCCGTAATCTCTGTTACCTCTCTGAGCGAATGGTTTGAGTTTTTTTTTTTTAAATTTTAATGCGATTAGCTTGGGCGAGAGAGTCAAGGCTCAGGTAGTGTGTCAATACCTAAAGGACAAAACAAAGTAATATAACAAGGGTATTGGTTTTACATTAATACTAAGGTCTTAAAGTCGCAATTGTATCTCTCCCTGGTTAGATATTACGCGTATTTTGACTTATTATATAAAATAGTAAGTTCAATCCGTTCCGTATTTATAACCGTACTTGGAATAATTGACAAAAAATTTCGTAAAATTTATTTGTAAAAAAAAGTACCTGACTAGTAACGGCTACAATAACGAGAAGAGCAAATGATGGCTATATAACTATCTTAATGCCACATAAGTACAAGTCAATTACTTATTGTCCTTAAACAAATGTTTGTCTTGCCACTACACATGTATAGTGCATGTATAATGAATACAAAACCAGTTTTTTTTTTATTCTTCGTCGGTATCCATCTCACCTTAATTATCATTTTATAATTGTAAGTAAAGTAAAAAACTTCTCCCTAATATAATTGTAAGCTTTAAGTGGCTCTAACGGGAAGAGCGAGGTGCGAACTTAGCGTACGGCTTGTAAATCATTTCTGCTTCCATTTATATGGACACTTTATTACGACGCCGCCTTCTAAATCAAATGATAAAATGTTCCTTATTTCATGTTTCATTTCAATGCTTTACATTTATAACCAAGCTTATCTATATACTTATGTAGTTTTTGAGTTGATTTTTGTAAATATTAAGAAATGTTCAACAAACAACTTTTTACTATATATAATAGAAAAGTTATTCCTATTGTATAAATACCTTTTCAAGAACTTCGTGTCAATACTTTTTAGTTGGTAATTATAAAACTATACTATTTTATTTTTATATGTATTAATATTGTGTGATACAAATTCCTAACAGAACATTAGTGGAAGAAGCAGCAGAAGCTTACTACTTACCTACATTCCAGGAACGTAAAGATAGGGAGATCCAATTCAAAAAAACAACTCAAAACGAGTGGTAATATTTTAAGTACATTACACAGCAATTAGTAGGACAACAAATAGTAACTTATATAAGTAAATGATTTTTTTTTCTTCATTAATAATAAGTATTGAAATGAAAAGAGTGTGCAATTTATAAATACCTTATAGGATCCAAGATTTTTAACAGAGCAGGCGAGACGCACGCTGCGGCCGGCCGGCACCGTCACGTTCTGTATGACGTCAGTAAACTCAGGCTCCTCCAGCACTGGAACGAAAAGAAAAACGCTTTGAGCGACGTCGATATCATCGATAACTCACATATTATAAAAACATATTTTACGGCCGCGACAAAGAGAAATATAAAAGATATTAAATTTAGATAAATCGAAGCAATCTTTTCTCCCCTCCGCCTTATCTGGTGGCTGGCGGGATTTCGACATTATAAGGACATTTTTGTGTCAAGAGATACGATTTGTAATTTTCAAATTATCAAAGCAGAACGCTTTTAAACAAATTGAGTGGGCGATAAGAAATAATGTCGTCGTTTATCAAGCACTAAGATTGATGGTCGCAATAGCACTCTGCCCATTTTAAATACGTTTGACTTCGACTTACTAAATTGATTCTGTTTGTTTCCTACTCGCGTTCTAACTTTTACGTGTCAGCGTAAGCAATAAAAGGTGCGAAACTCATTGAGTTACAACGGTGTTGAGTTGATTTGTACAGCTCGAAAAAATTAAAAATCAATTTGTACTACGAAACAAATTCACTAAATCTTATTATTGTAATTTGAAATAACGATATTATTTTATTTCAGTGACAGGGTTAACTTACAATCCGCATTTTCTTGGAGTCTTAAAGTTCTTCGAACAATTACAGAAATGTTAATAGATAAACAACAGGACAAGAATTTTACAGATTTTATCGCGTTTATTTAATACTCTTATTCTCGATGTTCGTTCGGAACAAATACAATATTTTAAAAGTAAAGGTACTTCCCTAGCAACTTTGACATTGGGATGACAAATACCTGTCCCCCCCCCCCCCTTGATCATGAGTACTATAAAGTGCTCGAAATGTCTGCGATAAAAATTAAAAAAAAAACGCGAAAAAAATCTGTATTATTAGCTCAATTTCAAGAAATTTGTACTCAAATCGCAGCAGATATTAAGTTAATAAATTATAAGGGAATGATTTCTTTGTAAAAAAGAACAGCTAAAGAGGTGATTGAGATTTGAGACAACACAATAATTTGTATCCAACTGATTCGAATCGTTAGCATTGAACTCTACGAGATCTCAAGACCATAGAGTAGATAGACAATAATATTAGTAATTCAAGGAACGGTTCCAGCGGGGCAGCGCGAGAGGTGGCAGGGGGACGCGCGGGTTAAGACCACGCTGTTTGGAGAATAAACTTGCACAGCGCATAGTTCTCCCGCCCTCAGTTGTTTACGTATCACAGTTTCGTTCGTACTGCAACTTCTGATTTTCATTTATTCTGTGTTCTTATTGTTAGAGAAATGTCGATGTATTTACCGGCTCGGGAATACTGCGACCACGGGAGTGAAGTGGAAGTAAGTTATAAGAAGTAAGTTCTGCGTTTCGTCTAATGAATTTGGTCCCAAAGACCTAATTCTAGTCTGTTTACCCTTATAAAATTATAAATTACTTAATGCTGATAAATTTATAGCTTAAGTCCACAAAATGAATGTGTGTGACTAATTCATAAGGAGAGACAGAGAGTAGAGTTAGGTTACAGCCTGCGAAATGTAAAGTTGTAGTTTCGAATCCGCCACACAACAACTATCACAAGCTATTACCCAGCACAAGCTTAGGCTTAGAGTGGTTAAAAAGAATGTTAGTTGTTATTAATTATTATTTATACAACAAAATAAATACAAAAAAGAAATATAGTTCTCTATGTTCACTAGAGCTATGGCTGTAGAAGTGATGATAATTTTTTTTGACTTACAACCTGTTTCCATCTCAGCCTAAGATCGTCCACTGCTGAACATAGGCTAAGACATAGGCCATCGATGCGATCAATGGGGAAAAATATGTCATAATTGCCACGCTTGGCAGGCGGGTTGGCGATCGCAGTATGTTCCACGGTACTAACAAAAGGCCGCTGCAAGACAAAAAGACATGTTCATACACAAATATGTGTCCTCGGTGGGAAAAACCCATGAACTTTGACGTGAAAGGCAAGCATCTTACCAACCGCGCCAACCGGTCCATTTACAACGTGTTTACATACACAAAATTGCATGATCTCACTGCATACCTTTGTTGGTTTACATTTTTACCATTACAAACGATTTTACAGTTCTCTTTAATTGGAACGTAACTTGATTTAAATCGATGAGATAACTACGATTAGAAATGCGTATTCATCTATTTACGTTCGTTTGTGTCTGCGTGTAGGAGTGTTTGTGTGAAGCGGCGCATCACTAACGCATACACGACTGAAGATGAAAGCTCTGCGTTTACGTGTTTGCTCACGTGATCGCATTAGCTCTAAGCACGGCACTCCATTTTCTACGCGGCTGCCCCGCACTCAACTGATGTAAATCGCGCGTTACCACCCATAACGCACCCTTTTAGTCCCAGTGCTTTTCTTAGCAGACGAATGTGTCTATTGATCAGTTCATGACTCAGTCCATTGACATTGTTTAACAAGATGTTAAAATCCTTCCGTTCAATAAGCGTTTCATAGTTCGTACCTGTAAATTAAAATTTGTTTCCCACGCATCGTCAAATTATATGAAATTTGTCACATTTCCATCGAGTTAATCAGTATAAGGTGACTTTTATAAATAAAAATCCGTAAAAAGGCAACTTATTTCATAGAAGGTGAATTCTAATGTCAAATAAAATAGCTAGAAAACAAATTACTGTAGAAACAAACGTTTAATTGAAGTTTATTTTACAATTATCGGTAACGGTATAACCGTAAACTATTTAATAGAATTAACGTAAACAAAGCAGACCGCATCCATCATTACTGCCGCCGCGTGTCTGCGCGCCGAGAGCTGCGAAGACCGCTTTGTTTGTATCTATCGCCAATTAAATGAAGATATGAAACGTAGACTTAATAAGGCTGAATGTGACGCGATGAGTACGCACACGCAAATATGCAGTAAAGCTAATGAGCTCGGCGAGACGAGACCTTCTATTTGTTTCAATAATAGCATACATTAAAATTAAACGGAGTAACGTTGGCAATAATCTTACACACCGCACGGGAGAATGGGGCGTGCACCGCTCGTTGGGTATTTAGGGGTTAATTAAGAAACCGCAGACAGCGCGAGGGGCCAGGGGAGGCTTTAATCCCCTTGTCACCGGTCACAAGATGCCGGCCCGCACACCGACTGATATGTGCCGGCTTTTATTGTTCTGTACGTCGAACACGGATGCGGAATTTAATGATTAAGCTTGCCTAGTAAAGAGTCTAAATTGTATTTCAAGTAAAAGATCTACGTTTGTGTATAATAACTCTTCAATAATAATTATAAACGCGTTATGTGATAGATTGAAATAATACTATGAGCATTTCATATAATTTTAACCAAAACAATACAATATAAATACATACGTTCGCTCAAAACTACATCATAATGGTTTTTATACTAAAAAATAAAATGATTATTCTGGAGATTGTGTCGACTCAATATTGTAAAACTAATAACGAATTGGGTCGTGTTGTGGGACGTTAATTCGGATATAATCTGATAATCAAGTTGGGCCCTTATGCAAATCGGAGCCGGTCACTCGGAAGTCATCAGGCGCGATCCGACCCGCCGCAAATTGACAGCCGCCGCGCTCGACACGCCTCCAAATTGATTGTGGCTCCACTTCACATCGTTATCATTACGATGACGTGTCGGTGATAAATAGTGCTCACGATCTCCAGCCCGCCTTACACATAGCGAACGGAATTTGCAATGGATGCCATAAAAATTGAACAAGATTGTACATTTATTAGCCAAACATTCCACAGATTTCTTTTATCTAATCAATGGTATCGTAAGTTAGTTTTAGTGTTTATTTTTTTTTAAAATATAAAACATTTCAATACACTCATCTGAAAATTTAATATAAGATTTTGCATCACAAATGTTCTTGTTAGATTTGGTGTTGCCATTTTATATCTTTCTATTCCACGATAGAAATCAGTTTCAATCGGCAATGTTACAAACTCCTAATAAAGTACATTTGGTCCATTTTAACTGTGTAAATTCGGTACTTTCAATTATTTTTTATATTTCAAGCACTAAAAAGCTTCTTTACCGTAACCAATCATCTCAGTTAAAAATAATTTAAAATTCTAAAGTAATTTAAAAACGTTAGAATTAAATTTAAGTGAAAATACAATAAAATTTCGAGTGTTGAAATATTAATTTTAATTAAATTAAATAAAAATTGCGG
>DWLR01004952.1:0-11480 GCA_018246295.1 Papilio alexanor hazarajatica | reverse complement strand
CCTGCACCGCTCACGCGCGCCCTGTTCGTTTTATTCAAATTTTACTTTTCAAAGGACTTATGGGCCACCCTGTATTTAATACTAATAGATGGTGAATGAGGGCCATATTTTTTATCAAGTGTGTAAATTTTTTAGATTATTTTTGTGTCTATAGATGTTAGTTTGTTAGTTTCACTTGGAGTTTTGGGTTGTATTTAGGTACGTTGGGTTGTATTCATTGGTATTGCGTCTGCGTCTGTTTCGGCCAAGGCCATTTTAATAATAACATTTCAGTCTGCGCTTGCGTATGTCTATTACAACACATTGCAATTTTTTTTAAATTATTACCATTTTTTTAATGCAGATATTTTATACTGATTATTTTTCACAGAACTTATATCATTTTGGAAAAACAATGGCTGGGATTCTGTACGGTTCGTGTCTACTCTCGGTCGTTCTAAAGACAGCAAGATGGCGTATGTTATTCTTAAATGATGATTCGATGTCATAAAATCGAGAGCAATGACGTAGCAAATGAACCTTTTCTAATTTTACATTCAAACTTAGAATTGGAATAACAATAACAACAACAAATATGACAATTACAACAGCACTGCAATGCAACAACAACGACAGCGTAGCAACAATAATAGCAATGACACAACAAAAAAGGCAGGATAACAATAGAATATTTTACATTTCAATCGTCTACCAATCGCAAATCCGTAAATATAATAGTATATTTCGAGGCACGAAAGTAGAACCTGCCCAGACTCAAATTTCTTGATGGAACGAGTAAACGTATGCCCGAGATTCACGCATCAACTATAGTTGCTTATCACCTCTTGAAAATACTGTCAAACATAATCACGATAGGATAATTTAAACATCAGCTTTTTAAAATCTCTTTATCAGCAATAATTATATTTAAAAAGTTAGCAGAAAAATATCAATATTAACTATTTGGTTTTCTACGAAAATATGGTGGTAGGAATCAGGTAATTATTAAAAATTGTTTTCAGAAAATATTTTACAGTCGACCTGCGCAGTAACTGTTGAGTGGTTCTATCTTCGTGTCCCGAGTTACAAATACGTATAAAATTTAAATGTGTATTAAATATTGTCATTAATCAATTCTAGCTTACTAATTGTGTATAAGTTAAAATGCTACATTTATTAGTTCATATTTGTATTCACAGTATTTAAGTTATAACGATGTTGGCATTTATGAAAATTACATATTTTGATTAATTTATGACGGAATATTATTTTTTTTATTAAGATTTGATTTAGATATACATAACTTGATCCGAGGTCGTCAATCAAAGATGTTATATACCTCCAGATAGAAAATCTGGAGCCCAAAAGTGAAGCCACATAAAAGTCATCAAATAGTGACTTCGTAAAATTCCGCTCAATGCTTCAAACGTTTTTCAGAACAAATTTAGAAAGGTTTCCTGCGATACGAATTCAAAATTTCCGTGCTTGTAATTTATTACCATCCGTGTTTGTAGTTTATTTATATTATGACGATTTGTGCTATAAAATCGTGTAAAACAAACCCAAAGTTATATGAGTAATACACTAAATTCTGAGAGAATTTAATATGAAATATTATGAAATAAAATAATACATATGAAAATTGAGTTTCACTTTTGAACCTCGAATTTGTATGGAACACTCACACTTGGAGGTATATAAACCTATGTTGTCTATATAAATTTATGTCGTCAACCTTAATCATTTGTTACATTATTCTTCTCCATAGGTGTCTATACTCTCAGCTATTTATTAGATACTATACATTTAGAATAAGTAATAGATGTAATAGAGGTATTAGTTACATACAGCTATAAAATTATTATACTGTGTTGTATGTTTTCGTTTTATTTTTTATGTCTATCTTTTACTAGTTGCCAGTTATTCTTTGTGTGTTGATTTATTTATTTCTAGTTGTTTTTGACTTATTTTTAAAACGTTATCTTTGAATTAATTTATATTTAGTATACTGACAGTTATATTTAGATAACTCAGCGTAAAATGTTCTAAAAATATTTATGTTGTTTTGATTAGGTTTCCTTGATGCTTAAACTATGCAGTTTTGACTACTATGTTGACAAGGAACTCAGTGCGAAAGATGTTACGATTGCGAATCATACTCGTATTTATTTAGTTTTCAGGTTAGCAAAAATCAATTCCTACTATCTGAAACTTAACTAAAACTTTCTTAAATCTTATTTATACGATTCTTATTAATGCGACCAAAAAGCTAGTTTATTTCTATGTTTGTATTACTTTAATGGGATTTGTAAATCAGTTAAGTATGAAATGTTGTCTCAGTTAATACAACATACTTTAATTTCGCGGAAACGTGACTACTAAAATCCCATTGTCAACTATAATCATTATTCCTAACTTCATATGTTGCGTATTTCATTTATATTGATCCTTTTGCATTGGTTGGTATTAAGAAGGTATTTAAAATGATCTAGAGCTATTAAGTGAAGTGTAAATATAGAAGCATGTATTATTCAACACGAAGATGTTTCACATTTACCAACATATTAGATTATTCGTAACAATGTTCAACATATTAGATAATTCAAGTATAACTTGCTTAGGATAATTACAATAGTAATTAGAATAATAGTCTTACTTAATGACGTTAGATTCGTAAAGTGGAAGTTAATTTATTTTATCTATAATAATAATTATGTAAAGTTTATCGGTTTTATTGTTTTTGTTCTGACACTAATATAACGTAAATATCTACTGAACAGATTTTCTTTCGCCAATAGTAAGCTACTCGAATTCTATCAGGGAGTAACATTGCCCATATTTTACTTTTTTTTAGTGTCTACCTACCCGAGTCGAGCTACGGCGCGTGTAAATAAATTAATAATGTAAATGTTATTCAATTACACAATTTAATTTCATATGTTTATTCAACCTTGGGACATTTAGAAACCTGGCTGGTTTTCATCCATTTTGTTATTCATACCTGGCGTTCTTCGCGTGATTTGAATCCGCATTTATATGCGTACAGAAAAGTACTGGACTAATTGTCAACATTTTGTCTTATTTCGACGTGGAAATCTTCAAGTTAAGGATTAATAGACCTATGCTAATTGCAATGAACTCTTGTTCTATGGTGTTGACATCCAAAGGCACTAGGAACTAAATATAAGTAATCCACTGGCTCACTACTGCACACAGCTTTGAGCGCAGGCGCACGTCCAGCCCATTTCTTATCCGTCGCAAGACTTTTGTTGGTTGACAGCTACCCCCTCTACTGGTGTACATGAGACAATGAATGTATCTACTGAATACATGTAAACACTACATTAAACCAGAGAACATCGTCTTTTAATTATAGCGCCACTTAATATCACAGCTGCCTGCATCATTTTTGTCTTTCAATGCTGCCTTAATGGCTTTGTGCGATCGGTTAGAAAACCATTTGGTTTTCCCCCAGGCTCTTTTGCAATTATCCGACTATCTGATCGACAATTTTGGAACTAATATCTAGCATTATATAATCATGACTGGATCTGTTACCGACCGATTGTGAACTTCTTCATTTTATAATGTTACTTGACATTTTATAAACTGACTGCAAATTAAGAACTGAACGAATCTTTAATTATTCGGTGACAGATTCTTCTCTGTAATATTTAGAATAAAATTAGCTGAATAATATTGAGCTGAGTGTGAGCTTAGAAGTGTTAAAGTATTTAAATAAAAATTTCAGACAAATTTAAAGTAAAGTGATATAATTCTTCAAAGTTAACGTTAAATAATGTTAAATCAACTTATTTATCGTCGAATGCATAAATAAGAAGTTTAAAAAACATTTCGACGACATCGACGAAAGATTTCTTACGACCCTAACAAAACAGTAGTGTGTAAATATAGCATATAAAATTAGTGTTAGTGTACAAAAGTATTTAGAATATAATCAGTTTAGGTAAGACCTGATAATATAGCACGTAAATACAAAGATATAATCTTTAACATTGTAAAGAGTTAGTGTAAATGAGTAGTGTAGAAAACGTGGTGTTTCGGATGTCCATGGGCGTCGGTTGACTTAATGTTAGGCGACCTGATGCTCGTTTGCCTCCCTTATTCTATATAAAAAACGTATCGAATAAAGTTGGTATGCATACGAGCTGATAATACAAGTCGTTTGTTAATATTTAAATTTGAGATGAGATAGAAAAAAAAATCGTTCGAGATTTATATTTGTTCAACATTAGAATAGCTTATTTTATTTATAAGTAGTATCCAAATATCTCAATAACAGTTTACACAGATTTCATTGTTTTGAATATTTTTCTGTAATACGACAATTTTTTTGTGTTTTTTTCTAACATATTGTGTATGTATTTTAAAAACCAGCTAAAGAAAGAGTTAGTCTCAAGTTTATTTCTCAATTTTATTTATGGATAGTTTAAACTTTTATTATTATTTGATTTTCAATATAATTACTCGAGGTTAAACTGTTAAAACAATAAAATGTATACATACATCATCTAAATATTAATTAATAAATAAAAACCACATAGGTACATACAAATGTCCCAGTCACCTTAGATGCCTGGACACTGTAATTGGGATTAGCCCTTTCGCAGAGACAATTATAGCGAAAATAACTTAATTATTAGTATTATTCTTACTTCATAGGGTATTAACCGCAGTAACCTTCATAGTAAAAGCATAAAAGTTCTTGTATTGAACCAAAACTTCGTCGTACAAAATTTGATTCCACGACATGGCAGAAAATTATTCTTTTTTTTTACATTGTACGAGTATTTATATTGTATTGTAAATCTCAAAAGGTGTTAACTGATGAAAATGAGTGTTATATAAAATGTATAACTGTATCTCGTAACAATTATAGTGTAACCCAGCGAAACTGAACAGTCTATTAGTTGTTTCAAACATAGTAATATAATCAAATTCAGAGTAATATTATCATGACATAAAATATACTGTTTGTATTTGTTGCTATCTCATTTGAGAATAAATATAATGCGTAAACATAAATTAGGGTAGACCCATAGACCAGATTTTTTTAAATAAAAATAAGCATTCTAGTCTTTAAGTGGTCATTAAAGTTAGGACGAAGAAACTGATGTGCACAAAAGTAGTGTGTAAATATAAGTTAAGTATAAATATTAAATATAAATATTACTTAAGTGTATATGTCATCAACCGATTGTGAACGTTGTTAGTTTTTGATTGAACGAATCTGTGACTTTGACGTGTTCTATCAAATGCAACAAATTTATTTTTTAATTGGCAACCATCTTTTCAAGATATTAAATTTATTATATAAACATTGCAGTTTATATATTTTATAAATTGCATGTAAAACCTTACGATCGTAACCAATCTTCCACTCTTACTTGAACGTAATAACACAAGCCGTACACCATTTGACATTTTGACTTCGACAATTTATAAATAGTCGAGAAATTGCACATCAAATTGTGATTGGTTCGTTCAGTTCTCAATTTGGTGGCATATTATAATATGACTAGTCCAATTATTAACTGACGAAGTTCACAACTGGGCGGTGACATACAGGTACATATACAGTGAGTATTTACTCACTGTGACTATCAACATTATGTCTGGGCTCGACTTAGTAGTATGGTAGTCCACCCTATCCTCGATAAAATCATTTCAACAATAACCGGATCTCGATAATTTTTTTCAACTGTATCTGGATCTCACTTAAAACTGACTGCCGACTCCTGTTTTAAAATAACCGTTTATACACTCAACTTTAATGGCGTGATATTGGCGCGATAATAAAGTTTGACGAGACGAGTCTTTGAAGAGACCATTGTGCAGTCACTGTGATATGATTGCGTGAGCACAATTTAGGGGTAAGCTTTGGAATTGATATTAATTGCTTGATAGCTTTGTAAGTACACTGTGTGACTTTAAATGGAAGATTAGTATACAAATAGCAGAAATAAGTAATTAACAAACATATTTATTATCAACTGTTTATATTTATTTAATGCTCAAATTATTTTTTATTATGAATCTGAGTGGAATAATTAACAATCAATTACTTTAGAATAATTTCGAAGTTATACAGTATAACATAACTACGTGTTCTCTTCATATAGATATAGAGAATGCTATCGCAGTTAACCTCTGTTAAATTACAATTTTTGACTCGAGAAAAGTAGGTCATGTTCACTCTGTATAAGATTTACATTACTCGTGGTTTTGCGATTGGGAATTACTGTCGAGTTCAAGCCTCCGTACGCGAATGGGGTTGGCAGAGGTATCAATTTGTATAGTAGATCTTACAAATTTAAAAAAAATACATATTCATCTTTTATATTTAAATTTAAGCTGTAATAATAAAGAAAATGTTCCCACGACAATTCTCGTATATAGTAGTTTAGACATTTACAGTGACATTAGATTCTTTGTAAGGAATTTACCGAAGTAACATAGTTACAGATGTATGGATAAATTGGATTAATTCTTGTAACTGTAGCCTTAGCTATTTTGTTCTAGACTTAGGGAATACAAAGCATAAATTATTTTTTTAATAACGTTTATTAGCTTTACCTGTATGTATATACATATTTTTGTAACACAATCACTCGCCATTCATTTTAAAGTAGCCTAATTATTGAATAATTAGGTCACTTATTATGCCGATAAATGACCGTCCATTATTCGTGTATGTGTTTCTCCTACTAGGATTTTTGAAACCACCAGATTAACAAAACATATAAGTTTGAGAAATACACCATCTAGTTATAGATTCAGAAACTTCAAAAAAGAGCTTTGTTTGTTGTTTCTGTATCATATTATTGATACAGAATGATTTAGACCGACTAGATAATAACTGTATAACCAACAAATTATTTTTAACATAAAATAAATGCAAACATAACGCATATTTCCATCTGGGTGATTACAGGCTTGATTTATGGGTAATTATGGACACTAAATTCACATTTGACAAACATATCAATTATATGTATATTAAATAAATCTTATAGTATGTTAGGTTTTAACAGATGCATCACAAGAAACTTTTCTTTACTAAACTACCGAATACACAGTCCCCGAATACCTCAGAAAAATCTGCTAAGTACTGACTGCTCTCACTAAGTGACCGAACCACATTTAACGAGGCCATCACTCAGACACATTTAGGTTAATTATTAATAATATAATAATTTAAAAGCTTTCTGTAACAATAAATAACGCATGATTTGCACAAAATATAAATATGTAAGTATAAAAAAAAGAAAAAAAAGTAACAAAGTTACAAATTAATAGTAAGATGTACTTTGTTTTGGTAGTAGCAATCATTTACTGATTTAGTAAGAGATTAATTTGTGTATAAAATTATTGTAAGTTCTTAATAAAGCAGTACTAGAACATAAACGCAGTAATGTTAATTTACTAATGTTAATAATAACGGCGTGGAATCATTAGTAAAAAAAGACTATTATATGGCATTTTAAGATGATTTGATTTGAGTTAGCATAACGGTTAATCTTGTTTTTTAGTTCGTGGTTATATTGTACTATCTAATATTACGTTATAATAGACTAGAAAGTATGCTAGTTTTAATTAAATTATAAAAAAGTTATGTAAAGTAATGTAAAAATCAATCAACGCATATGCGAATAATACTGAATTAGTGGAATGTGGCAACAATAGGTTTACATGTAAAATATGCAAATAATACTGGTACTCCAATGTAATTATGTAATAGTTAAAAAAATTATAAAACAAAAAAATACTAGATTTAAATATAATAGTTCATTAAAACCGTAAAAGAGTGTACTTTGGACTAAAATTAATTAATTGGACGAGTGCGATGTGATATAAGGAACTACTATTTAATTTAATATAGTATAACATAATACAATGTAATATAATATAAAAAAGGAACAATACACGGTGTGGTAAAAGAAGGCCCAGTAAATATGACAAATGTGACACATATGACATATATGACACATGGTTAGCGGTCACTTACTCATAGGTGACCTCTTGCTCGTTTGCCACCTTCAGGTATAAAAAATATATCTTAAACGTACGATATTTACAGTATAAGTATGATCAGGATGCGACGGACTGGGATCAAGTTTCATTCTTTACAATACTGTTTTGTGAAAAAAAAATTTCATCGATAGTAAAGTAAGTTTTAAGTGCTCTTACGAGTAAAAGTCTCTGCTTTTCGAACTTTTATTTTTACTTTTACTGCTCACTTTTATTACATCAGTTATTTTGTAATGTAACAATATGTCTCTTTAATGTCTCAATCAATATTAAACTTACGACGATTTTTAATGATACAACTTATAATCTTTGAAGGAATATTAAACTTAGCTATTACATTTGGTTTTGCATTATATATCATTATTTCCTACATTAAAAACTTACATGTTCCAAATCTTTATCTTGTTAGGTATAAAATAAAAAAAATAATCAATTGAGCGAGGTTAGTTATTGCTTTATAGTAAATCCATAGATTTAATTTGTTGTAATAAAATTATTGTTACTGTTCTTAGTGTAAAATAAATATCTGTAGAAATTATTGTAATCTAATTTATTAATCGATCTGAAAATATAAAGAGTAACATTTGTAAAGAAACGTTAATAATGGCGAAAGAAATATTGCCTCATCAACACAGAGCATTTTGTGTCTCTGAAATCTGAGAATATAAGAATGTTTCTGACTCAAATTTTATTGTTATTATTGTATTCGGATGAGTTTGTAATTATCTATATTAAATATCGAATATTACTGTAATGTTAAACAAAAATGAGTAAGCCGTTAGAGCACAGTAGTACATAAATCTTTGATTCTTTGTATTCTCCTTAAATATATTGATTTTTTTTATCTACACATTGTTTTTTTTTAATACAACATACATTAAGTAATATATTTTTACAGATAATACACCTTTTTGTGCCATTTTATATAGGTTATAAACGAGCAAGCGAATCCCGTAATATTTTTGGGATAAGGGATAAACGGTATAATAATATCAGGTAATACACAGGAATTCAGAATAAAGGATTACGTACATAATTAATTAAATTGCATAAAATACTATTAGGAGGTTAATTATTAGAAAAGATATAGACCGGTACGCGGTATGACGGAAAACAATATGTAGACATATATGCTTTGCTTTGCCATGCCAGAAGCCGTGGCGGGTTTGCTAGTTGGCTTTTAAATATAACTTTGTGGTATTATAGAGTCTACCTATTAATGCAAAGATGTTGCTGCAACTAGATGCCATTATTTTGATCCAAGTTTTAGGACATATTATGTACACGTGTATAAAGGTTATCGCTCATTACACCTAGCCGGCAACGCCTTGTCGCGGAGACGTTCAATCTCCACCCGTTGACGACTGGTAAACGCCGCGCTCGCCGATTAAGCGTGCGGAAAAGATAAATTTTCTGGCTGCGCCTACCCTGACGTAGCGCCTCCAACTTGATAGCCACATGGTTTTAGCAATTTTTCCATCTTCGGCAAAAGAAAATAAATGATTATGTACGCTGCTGAGGATGGTATATATGTTATTAATATCATTAAGTGAGACGACCAGGGCCCTAATTCTAATGCTATCATAATGATTTCACAACGACTCACTACTGTTAATATATAGGATACACTTAGTTAAAAGAATGCATGCATGCCAAAGTAGTTGCTAAACTTTTGCGATACGATTAAATATCAATCAATTGGACTGACAGGTTTTCATTACGTAGATAATAGGATAAACAAAAGATAAGCAAGCATACTACTACTACTACACTAATAGTTACTTATGAAAGCAAATAGTTTATTTCATTCAGCTTCTATTAAAAACGCAAGAAATGATTTGTATTTAAATTTAAATAAGAGCATGTAAAACTTTTGTAGACTGATAAAATGAATGTTGTTAATTAGGTACAATTTTCAATGCAATTCGTGCACCGGGAGCGATCTACGAATATCTAACTCAGAACCTCCTGAGCTTTGAAGACAGACTACAAAGCGATTAACACAAACTTCGTCGAGTGCTAGTATTTGCTCTGATGTCATTAATAAAGGATTAGTTTGTGAAACTATGATCCTCTAATGCCGTTGATAATCAGAGGTATGAAATAACGAGTTGGAAGATTTCTCACAATTCTAATTTAACCTCTTAAAATCAAATTAGGATTTCAGCACCTCTAATTCGGCTTTTTTAAGAAAAAATTAAGACGTTTGTTTACATTTTTCACTTCTATAGGTTAAAGTATGAAATTTTCGTTATGGACTGAAAAATTCAAACATTTTTTTTCTAAGGTATAATATTTTTAATCAAAGTATTAGAAGGGTAAATACTCTTCTAATACTTTAAGAAGGGTATTTACCCTTAGAAGATTAGACAAGAAGGGTAAATATCCGTCTTGTCTAATCTCAGAAAAAATGGTAGTCGGGGCAAGATGCGGAGGATATCCTAGGGTTTCAGACTGTAAGTCCTGTAGTGTTAAAACGTTTTCTCCAGCATCTCATCGGTTTGAAACCTTCCGTTATCGTGGAGCAATTGTATAATGGGTTGACGAGTGGAAGTCCCTGTTTCGCTGCGAGTTTCGCCATCATTGTTCGAAGTTCAGTACAGTAAGTATCTGTTATTGTTTGATCAGATCTGAGTAAGCTGTATTATTTACCTTCACCGTCCATGTGTTACCTGCAGTGACCATCAATGAGTACCTTAGTTATCTTAGTTACCTTTTCAATGCTTCGCTATAAGGCGTTGTTACGGCATTTGACTTGGAATTATGGAGAATGCGGTATCATTACACGTCACAATCCTCTCCAAAATCCCTTCTTTTCTGTATCTGTGCAACAAGACAAGGCGCTTGCCTTCAACGCGTGCTTCTCTGTGTAGATCAGTCAAATCATGGGGCACCCACTTTAAGCTTTTTATTTGACCGATTTGATGCAAATGGATCAATATTGTGAATATAAATTGGCAAATATCAAACCATGACGCTAATTTCTATGTATTTTCATACGGTTTCTACATCGCATTCAATTCATTGTTATATATACATATGCTTACCTTAGTGGGTGGTCTTCCTCGGCATCAATTATTCAAGTCGAAGTTTTCACTACAAGAGCGATAAAACGAAAATCGTACGGTGCGTACATTAGCATTATCTTCTCCAACAAATCTTCTGTCACGTTAATGAAGTCGAATTCAAAAATTAGATTTTTTTATGTGTATCCATCTCCATATTTAAAGCTGTATGAAAAAACAATTGAAAATCAAACAATCGAATATTATACATTTTTCAAAATTAGAATGCTCTAGTTGTCATGTGAAAAAAGTATCATCCTGGAATCTCACACTGCTTGGTGTGAGATGCCAGTATATTAAAACGGCCATTTTTTTTTTATAGAATAAGGGAGGCAAACGAGCAGCGGGTCACCTAACATTAAGTGAACCGACGCCCATGGACAT
>DWLR01004951.1:0-11480 GCA_018246295.1 Papilio alexanor hazarajatica | reverse complement strand
ACACAAATGTTTGTCTTGGGTGGGAATCGAACCCACGACCTGCGGCGCGGAAGGCAAGTGTCTTGCCACTGCGCCAATCGGTCAGTCCATTATCCTACAAGAATATATAACTCTATTACACTATGAAAATAGTTGAAATATAACGTTACTGTGTAAACCGTCCATTACCTGTCGCATGAAAAACATTAGGGCTGTTTTTAGTTCGCGTTTTATTACGCTAGTTATGAATAACTAAAACCTTCTAACAAAATTACAGTCATGCTTTAGTTTTTGTACGCATGTGACAAGTATGTCTCTAAGCATAGGAATTTTTGTTTCATTATCAAGTATTACAAGAATGTACAACGTAATATGTAGCTTTTCTTAAGTAAAGGTAAAAATAAATTGTTTCTGTTTAGTTTTATATAATTTTGTATAACCTTTTCATCCCGTTGTATTATTATTGATGGTGATGGACTTACAATAAACAGCTACAAATACTGACTCCTTTTTTGTAGAAGGTGACAAACAAGCAAGCGGTAAACCTGATATTAAGCGAACGCTACCCAATAGGCATCTCCAACAAGCTAATGAGTTGAATTTGCCTGTCTTTGACAGATGAGGAAATGACCAGAAAAAAGGATATCTCCCTTTCCTCTCCCCCGCTAAATCTTCTCCTTCCCATTATTCCCTTATTAGAAATGGATAGGAAGACTGAAATTAGGCATCCGGATCCTCACTCATTAGATGATATGCAGAATAATTCTACTTCACCAGTCGAGCCGTTTGTTGCTGTTCGAGCAAATGATGTTGTTGTTGGGCTCTATACCACTGTTACTTAAATACATAGAAACACTAAGATAACTTTTATTTTAATATGAAAATAGTAACCGTATACCGAGTGACCGGTTCGCGCGATTGTTAAGATGCTTACCTTTCACGCCGTAGGTCGTGGGTTCGATTCTCACCCAGGACAAACATTTGTGTGCATGAACATGTTTGTTTGTCTCGAGTCAGGATGTAAAGACTACCGGAGAATGGGCAGTAGCGTCCTTTTTCTTAGTACGGCGGAACATACTGCGATCGCCAACCCGCCTGTCCAGTGTGGCGATTATGGCACTTTTCCCCCCAATAATGCGATCAATTATGCTGAAATAGAAGGATGGAACCTTTTTTACAACTTTTAAAATTTTACTAAAATAATTATTAGGCAGTATTCTCCATAAAACCATGACCCAACCAAGCTTGGCATTTGGATTCCTAATTTTATTTAAAATTTCACTTCACTTAAAATAATTTTCATTTTCACAAAAAAATTATTTTCTTTCTTCCTCTAAGTATAAATTACAATATATCAATTCGATTTTTATTTTCGATTAATGTTGAAAATATGATAGAATACAATACTCATCCCGTTTAATTGCACTTTAGTGCATTGTTTTTGTATAATGTTCCGAGCTATTGGTGTTATCGTTTAATAACAACAGTAATTAAAGTGGTTGTGAGTGTATTATTCTCATACGATTGTTTTTATTCGAGTGTTTTATAACCTATAGTTTAATGGGTTTTATAACTTATTGTTTCAAGTTAGTCATATCGGTCCCATGTTACTTTCCCGTCGTTTACTGAATGCCGTTTGATTATTCGGAAATTTCCTTTTGTATTTCCATAACGATGTCGTAAATATCGTTTCCTATCGCTCGGTAGTTACCTGTAGCTTGTAGGGTACTGTGCCTTCACACGCAACCTCTCTCTTTCTCTCTTTACTGACATATCAACAGGCTGAATAGGCTGAATTGTAAATAGTTATTCGGAATTAGAAGATAACGTACTTTTAACTATTAATCTATGGTCGAATGTTGTTTTTTTATTACTGGATTTTTTGTTGCATTGATACATTTTTAGATGTACGACACTCTCTAGTTACGTTTGTATTATCTATGACTGCAATCGAGCAGTGGTGTTTGCAAAATTACTGAGTTCAGTTTAATTATAAATGGCGTCGTACGTTTATTTATAACGATTTAAGACTAACGGATCTCTATATCTTATATTCCTAGATCATCTGTGTGATTACTTTTAATTTAATGATTAAATTTATCTATATTGCAGTGCAAATGATTTTACGTTTCTTAGTAAAATTTTACATTGTGTTTTCCTTAAATCAGAAATATTTGCTTTTGCTTATTCCACACATGAGATGAAAACGCAGTGGTTAAAAATACTTCTATATTATACGCTGTTCCAAAGGAAGACCTAAACTTTATGAACAAAGGATACACCTCAGTTTTTATGCTTAAATTTCTAAAGGTTTGTGGAAACCAACTTTTTCTCACCTTATCTAATATCATCAGTTATTATTATTATCCATATTATACAATTTCGCTTCACTTCACAAAAACAAAAACAAAAAAACAAACGAACGCCATTTGCAATAGACGGTTCCATAGTAAGTGACGTTTGTTTGTTTATAATGTTTAGGTGTTGATGTGGAACAGCGTATATATCCCTAAATTTATGAGGTTATACTGCTTCCTCGGTCGAATTGACTCATACTCGCAACAGTTGGTACTGCAACTCCTGTTATTGACTATCTCTTTATAATATTAATCCAAAAATAAATAATAACATAAAATAATCCAAAAATGTATCTAACAAATGCGTATCCAAAATCATACGTTGATTCTAATGCAATCAATAAATTTTAAGTGATATTAAATGTGATTTCAAAACACAAGTCTAGCAAACTAACTTAATGAACGTAACAAAATTTCCAGTTTGTATATAAGCTACGAAAACCGCAAGAAACATTACGCTAGTTCGCCATAAAGTGACTTTGACGGCTCTGCAGTTACGGTGGAGGGCGCACGCTATTTTACGATTATTTATACGTTTTATATATTCACCGACAACTTTATAAAGTTTCTTATGATAACACCAACAGTAGTTCAAACGTCGTAATGCTGTTACGTTGGAAATATTGACGTGACGCGAAGTAATATAATTAGTAGCTTAATATTTAGTGTCGTGTTACATATTCTATAATGCTCTTAATGTGTTTTCTTTTTTAATTTTCCTGTATTTACGTTGAAAGTTGACGGCCATATCGAAATTCGTGAAAATTGATTGTCGTCCTTTATTACTTTGTGTAGTGGTGGTTTCGTTCGCAACGAATCTACGGCTTTTATAAATGTATGTACTTTTTTTCTGAAATAAATATTATCAAAACGTAGTTTATTTTACAACTATTAGTAAGTAACTGTTATTATTTATTTTTCTATTTTGTTAAACTTTAATGCACTGTATAACATACTGCATAGCACAGCATTGCATTGTAAAAAATACCATATTGGTAATAGATCGAGCAGTAAAAGCCAATTTATTTACGTGTGTAAACAGTGAAAACTTGTTGAAGCTTGTCGTCGGCAAATCAATGTCAATTTTTAAATGGAATATACATATGTATGTGGACTATTAATAATTCTTGCAATTACTCTGTGTATTCATCATAAAACCCGAAGAACATTACTATTTTCCCTATACGTTTCACTATATAGATATTTAGTATTATTACTTTTTCATACAAGGTGATGCATTGCAAAAATTAGAGTCATGATGTGTGTGTGTGCCCTTTGCTAACAAGTGTGCAAAGATTGCAAACCTTCGTAGCCGATCCGATCCGTAAATAGTTTCGAATTAGAAAACGATTAGAGGTTGAATTTTCGTTACAATAAATTTCTACTATTATACTACATAGAACAAAACATATATACGATGTTATTAGACTAAACTACAGCAGTTTTTATATTTAGACAATATTGTAAATTTTATATAAATTATAAAATTATAATTTATATAAAATTGATAATATTCCATGAGTATGAAGAAGAATTCACGGCATGGACGCAATTATTATATATCTATTTGTATCAGAAAAACAAGAAAGAAGTCAAAAATCTTCTATATCGATTTCGGTTTTATATTTGTTTCGGGGTCGTCTATCTCCGGCGTCCGTCCGTCTGTCCACAGTTCTCTGTTCACGATATCTTTCGTACACAATATTCAAAAATGAAATATTAGTACAATGTTGCCAGACTAACAAAGATAGCTTACGTTTGATCTTAAAACGCCAGTAAATCAATAACGTCCTTTTTATTTCTCAGTGTTAGGAATATATCTTTTATCAAAGGTGATTAAACTGTACGTACAAATTACATAGCATACGAAATACCGACGTTTCGTCTGATGACATAATTTTTGATGGCATTATTCCCTTCACATCTCTCATTTAGCTAAAAAGGCATTCATAATACTTATGACACAGACTATGCATTCATAATTCTTGAGATTATTGCAGATGGTCATATTCTATCTGACATCCCGCTTCTTCGCTTTCCTCCATGCATTAATTTAGAAATAATATATTATGTGCTTAAGATTGACATTTTTGACAAGATTGAAATACATAGACCTATTACTTTTTTCTTTAATACATTATCTATGAATAATAAAGTCGTGTCACGTACAATAAATTGAGCATGAAGAAGAGAAAAATGGAGCACGTATTATTCGTGTAATATTTCAATACATACTTCACGCTTCTGTTTGCCTAGTAGATTACTTCAGTGCGATGACCTTTGTCGGTTGATCACACTTCGCACGTATGAAATTGAGAACCTTTTGTTTGCACTTTCAGTAATTACATATTATTCCACTGCTATCTTATAGATGTTGTGATTAAATTTGTATTGACGCTCGATAAACTATAGATTTTGAACGAGGAATGCTAAAAAGTTGAAAGCCAGCCGAAAAAAATCAGTACGTAATAATAAATGTTAAGCATAACAAAATCCTGTATTTTTAAGCTTTTCTCTTGGAAACAAGCTCCGACTTTTTAATTATACTGGGGTAAACAGAGGTAGTAGTAACAGTAGTAGAAATGGATAGCCATTTTCCTTATGTCTCAAAAGTTACAGAAAGTGAGTCTACCACTTTACACTAGATCTGAAAATAAATACATATTTTCAAAATTTACAACTTAAGTGCTAAACTACGAATTCGCTCTTTAAAAGAATAGCAAAATGTCCAAAATACAAAAAAAGCAAACAAAAGCACTGATAAGTAAAATGTCTGACTCCCTTAGTTTTCATTACTTTATAAAATTTTACGGCCAGTACGTATAACGATCGCGAACAGCGAAGTGAATTGAATACCGGTTGAAAGCAGAAAACTCTTATCGCTAATGCTTTGAACCTTGACAGCTACTGGAGTTGCTTGATAAAGCAGATAGGGACATTTAAAAAATAACGCTGCGAAGTGTGTCATTGTTATGTTTTCAATAATGCATGAACGTAAACATTCTTATGTTGTTCTTATAAATAATTTAAAACAACAGTGACTGTTTGAAAAAGTGAGTGCAACCTCATTTTTCTCCCGTAACAAGCAATCCATCCATCCATCCATCTCAGCCTATGATCATGTACAGTACTCGACAGGCAATTTGGCGATCGCAGTATGTTCCACCGTGCTAAGAAAAGGACGCTGCTACCCGTCCTCCGATGACATCCACACTCAAGACAGATACGTTCATGCACACAAATGTTTGTCCTAGGTAGGAATCGAACCCACGACCAGCGGCGTGAAAGGCAAGCAAAGTCCTATAAGCAATAGTTAATTTTAAAAACCAATAAACACGACCGACTATACCTGTTTGCATGGGGAATAATTACAAATCGAATATATATATATCTGTATATATATATATATATATACAGATATATATATATTCGATTTGTAATTATTCCCCATGCAAACAGGTATAGTCGGTCGTGTTTATTGGTTTTTAAAATTAACTATTGCTTATAGGACTTTGCTTGCCTTTCACGCCGCTGGTCGTGGGTTCGATTCCTACCTAGGACAAACATTTGTGTGCATGAACGTATCTGTCTTGAGTGTGGATGTCATCGGAGGACGGGTAGCAGCGTCCTTTTCTTAGCACGGTGGAACATACTGCGATCGCCAAATTGCCTGTCGAGTACTGTACATGATCATAGGCTGAGATGGATGGATGGATGGATTGCTTGTTACGGGAGAAAAATGAGGTTGCACTCACTTTTTCAAACAGTCACTGTTGTTTTAAATTATTTATAAGAACAACATAAGAATGTTTACGTTCATGCATTATTGAAAACATAACAATGACACACTTCGCAGCGTTATTTTTTAAATGTCCCTATCTGCTTTATCAAGCAACTCCAGTAGCTGTCAAGGTTCAAAGCATTAGCGATAAGAGTTTTCTGCTTTCAACCGGTATTCAATTCACTTCGCTGTTCGCGATCGTTATACGTACTGGCCGTAAAATTTTATAAAGTAATGAAAACTAAGGGAGTCAGACATTTTACTTATCAGTGCTTTTGTTTGCTTTTTTTGTATTTTGGACATTTTGCTATTCTTTTAAAGAGCGAATTCGTAGTTTAGCACTTAAGTTGTAAATTTTGAAAATATGTATTTATTTTCAGATCTAGTGTAAAGTGGTAGACTCACTTTCTGTAACTTTTGAGACATAAGGAAAATGGCTATCCATTTCTACTACTGTTACTACTACCTCTGTTTACCCCAGTATAATTAAAAAGTCGGAGCTTGTTTCCAAGAGAAAAGCTTAAAAATACAGGATTTTGTTATGCTTAACATTTATTATTACGTACTGATTTTTTTCGGCTGGCTTTCAACTTTTTAGCATTCCTCGTTCAAAATCTATAGTTTATCGAGCGTCAATACAAATTTAATCACAACATCTATAAGATAGCAGTGGAATAATATGTAATTACTGAAAGTGCAAACAAAAGGTTCTCAATTTCATACGTGCGAAGTGTGATCAACCGACAAAGGTCATCGCACTGAAGTAATCTACTAGGCAAACAGAAGCGTGAAGTATGTATTGAAATATTACACGAATAATACGTGCTCCATTTTTCTCTTCTTCATGCTCAATTTATTGTACGTGACACGACTTTATTATTCATAGATAATGTATTAAAGAAAAAAGTAATAGGTCTATGTATTTCAATCTTGTCAAAAATGTCAATCTTAAGCACATAATATATTATTTCTAAATTAATGCATGGAGGAAAGCGAAGAAGCGGGATGTCAGATAGAATATGACCATCTGCAATAATCTCAAGAATTATGAATGCATAGTCTGTGTCATAAGTATTATGAATGCCTTTTTAGCTAAATGAGAGATGTGAAGGGAATAATGCCATCAAAAATTATGTCATCAGACGAAACGTCGGTATTTCGTATGCTATGTAATTTGTACGTACAGTTTAATCACCTTTGATAAAAGATATATTCCTAACACTGAGAAATAAAAAGGACGTTATTGATTTACTGGCGTTTTAAGATCAAACGTAAGCTATCTTTGTTAGTCTGGCAACATTGTACTAATATTTCATTTTTGAATATTGTGTACGAAAGATATCGTGAACAGAGAACTGTGGACAGACGGACGGACGCCGGAGATAGACGACCCCGAAACAAATATAAAACCGAAATCGATATAGAAGATTTTTGACTTCTTTCTTGTTTTTCTGATACAAATAGATATATAATAATTGCGTCCATGCCGTGAATTCTTCTTCATACTCATGGAATATTATCAATTTTATATAAATTATAATTTTATAATTTATATAAAATTTACAATATTGTCTAAATATAAAAACTGCTGTAGTTTAGTCTAATAACATCGTATATATGTTTTGTTCTATGTAGTATAATAGTAGAAATTTATTGTAACGAAAATTCAACCTCTAATCGTTTTCTAATTCGAAACTATTTACGGATCGGATCGGCTACGAAGGTTTGCAATCTTTGCACACTTGTTAGCAAAGGGCACACACACACATCATGACTCTAATTTTTGCAATGCATCACCTTGTATGAAAAAGTAATAATACTAAATATCTATAT
This sequence comes from Papilio alexanor hazarajatica, assembly GCA_018246295.1. Lineage (NCBI taxonomy): Eukaryota > Metazoa > Arthropoda > Insecta > Lepidoptera > Papilionidae > Papilio > Papilio alexanor. The sequence goes on along the minus strand of DWLR01004951.1, from coordinate 3,530 downwards.
AGTGAAACGTATAGGGAAAATAGTAATGTTCTTCGGGTTTTATGATGAATACACAGAGTAATTGCAAGAATTATTAATAGTCCACATACATATGTATATTCCATTTAAAAATTGACATTGATTTGCCGACGACAAGCTTCAACAAGTTTTCACTGTTTACACACGTAAATAAATTGGCTTTTACTGCTCGATCTATTACCAATATGGTATTTTTTACAATGCAATGCTGTGCTATGCAGTATGTTATACAGTGCATTAAAGTTTAACAAAATAGAAAAATAAATAATAACAGTTACTTACTAATAGTTGTAAAATAAACTACGTTTTGATAATATTTATTTCAGAAAAAAAGTACATACATTTATAAAAGCCGTAGATTCGTTGCGAACGAAACCACCACTACACAAAGTAATAAAGGACGACAATCAATTTTCACGAATTTCGATATGGCCGTCAACTTTCAACGTAAATACAGGAAAATTAAAAAAGAAAACACATTAAGAGCATTATAGAATATGTAACACGACACTAAATATTAAGCTACTAATTATATTACTTCGCGTCACGTCAATATTTCCAACGTAACAGCATTACGACGTTTGAACTACTGTTGGTGTTATCATAAGAAACTTTATAAAGTTGTCGGTGAATATATAAAACGTATAAATAATCGTAAAATAGCGTGCGCCCTCCACCGTAACTGCAGAGCCGTCAAAGTCACTTTATGGCGAACTAGCGTAATGTTTCTTGCGGTTTTCGTAGCTTATATACAAACTGGAAATTTTGTTACGTTCATTAAGTTAGTTTGCTAGACTTGTGTTTTGAAATCACATTTAATATCACTTAAAATTTATTGATTGCATTAGAATCAACGTATGATTTTGGATACGCATTTGTTAGATACATTTTTGGATTATTTTATGTTATTATTTATTTTTGGATTAATATTATAAAGAGATAGTCAATAACAGGAGTTGCAGTACCAACTGTTGCGAGTATGAGTCAATTCGACCGAGGAAGCAGTATAACCTCATAAATTTAGGGATATATACGCTGTTCCACATCAACACCTAAACATTATAAACAAACAAACGTCACTTACTATGGAACCGTCTATTGCAAATGGCGTTCGTTTGTTTTTTTGTTTTTGTTTTTGTGAAGTGAAGCGAAATTGTATAATATGGATAATAATAATAACTGATGATATTAGATAAGGTGAGAAAAAGTTGGTTTCCACAAACCTTTAGAAATTTAAGCATAAAAACTGAGGTGTATCCTTTGTTCATAAAGTTTAGGTCTTCCTTTGGAACAGCGTATAATATAGAAGTATTTTTAACCACTGCGTTTTCATCTCATGTGTGGAATAAGCAAAAGCAAATATTTCTGATTTAAGGAAAACACAATGTAAAATTTTACTAAGAAACGTAAAATCATTTGCACTGCAATATAGATAAATTTAATCATTAAATTAAAAGTAATCACACAGATGATCTAGGAATATAAGATATAGAGATCCGTTAGTCTTAAATCGTTATAAATAAACGTACGACGCCATTTATAATTAAACTGAACTCAGTAATTTTGCAAACACCACTGCTCGATTGCAGTCATAGATAATACAAACGTAACTAGAGAGTGTCGTACATCTAAAAATGTATCAATGCAACAAAAAATCCAGTAATAAAAAAACAACATTCGACCATAGATTAATAGTTAAAAGTACGTTATCTTCTAATTCCGAATAACTATTTACAATTCAGCCTATTCAGCCTGTTGATATGTCAGTAAAGAGAGAAAGAGAGAGGTTGCGTGTGAAGGCACAGTACCCTACAAGCTACAGGTAACTACCGAGCGATAGGAAACGATATTTACGACATCGTTATGGAAATACAAAAGGAAATTTCCGAATAATCAAACGGCATTCAGTAAACGACGGGAAAGTAACATGGGACCGATATGACTAACTTGAAACAATAAGTTATAAAACCCATTAAACTATAGGTTATAAAACACTCGAATAAAAACAATCGTATGAGAATAATACACTCACAACCACTTTAATTACTGTTGTTATTAAACGATAACACCAATAGCTCGGAACATTATACAAAAACAATGCACTAAAGTGCAATTAAACGGGATGAGTATTGTATTCTATCATATTTTCAACATTAATCGAAAATAAAAATCGAATTGATATATTGTAATTTATACTTAGAGGAAGAAAGAAAATAATTTTTTTGTGAAAATGAAAATTATTTTAAGTGAAGTGAAATTTTAAATAAAATTAGGAATCCAAATGCCAAGCTTGGTTGGGTCATGGTTTTATGGAGAATACTGCCTAATAATTATTTTAGTAAAATTTTAAAAGTTGTAAAAAAGGTTCCATCCTTCTATTTCAGCATAATTGATCGCATTATTGGGGGGAAAAGTGCCATAATCGCCACACTGGACAGGCGGGTTGGCGATCGCAGTATGTTCCGCCGTACTAAGAAAAAGGACGCTACTGCCCATTCTCCGGTAGTCTTTACATCCTGACTCGAGACAAACAAACATGTTCATGCACACAAATGTTTGTCCTGGGTGAGAATCGAACCCACGACCTACGGCGTGAAAGGTAAGCATCTTAACAATCGCGCGAACCGGTCACTCGGTATACGGTTACTATTTTCATATTAAAATAAAAGTTATCTTAGTGTTTCTATGTATTTAAGTAACAGTGGTATAGAGCCCAACAACAACATCATTTGCTCGAACAGCAACAAACGGCTCGACTGGTGAAGTAGAATTATTCTGCATATCATCTAATGAGTGAGGATCCGGATGCCTAATTTCAGTCTTCCTATCCATTTCTAATAAGGGAATAATGGGAAGGAGAAGATTTAGCGGGGGAGAGGAAAGGGAGATATCCTTTTTTCTGGTCATTTCCTCATCTGTCAAAGACAGGCAAATTCAACTCATTAGCTTGTTGGAGATGCCTATTGGGTAGCGTTCGCTTAATATCAGGTTTACCGCTTGCTTGTTTGTCACCTTCTACAAAAAAGGAGTCAGTATTTGTAGCTGTTTATTGTAAGTCCATCACCATCAATAATAATACAACGGGATGAAAAGGTTATACAAAATTATATAAAACTAAACAGAAACAATTTATTTTTACCTTTACTTAAGAAAAGCTACATATTACGTTGTACATTCTTGTAATACTTGATAATGAAACAAAAATTCCTATGCTTAGAGACATACTTGTCACATGCGTACAAAAACTAAAGCATGACTGTAATTTTGTTAGAAGGTTTTAGTTATTCATAACTAGCGTAATAAAACGCGAACTAAAAACAGCCCTAATGTTTTTCATGCGACAGGTAATGGACGGTTTACACAGTAACGTTATATTTCAACTATTTTCATAGTGTAATAGAGTTATATATTCTTGTAGGATAATGGACTGACCGATTGGCGCAGTGGCAAGACACTTGCCTTCCGCGCCGCAGGTCGTGGGTTCGATTCCCACCCAAGACAAACATTTGTGT
>DWLR01004950.1:0-11481 GCA_018246295.1 Papilio alexanor hazarajatica | reverse complement strand
TGCCACTACATGCCTGCACTCAATTTCTCACCACTCCCGGGGTTGACTGTGAGAGAATGCCTTTTGGCATTAAGTCCACCCTTTGTGAAAAACAACAAAGTATAAATAAATAAATAAATAAACGCCAAATACCACTTACACCATCTTGTTGGTTGGCATTACACTACCATGCGATTTTTCCAAAATTTTCTACCTCGTACAACCGCGTTGTATCTGTCTGTCCACAGCGGTATTTCCAAACCAACATGAGTTAGCGTCCTTCAAGAAAGGAGTGTACTCCTTCCTAAAAGGCCAGCAACACATCTGCGGTTCCTCTGGTGTTGCAGATGTTCATAGGCTCATGCATACATAGGCATGTATGCATAGGTTCATGTTTGTCTTCTTTAAAAAAATAGGTACTTTTCTATTAGCTGGGCGCAAGCGATTTTAGACCTTAAGTTAGGTTACATGGCTCCAAAGGAATAATCCACTTACGGTGGTAAGAAATTTGGCGGAATTCTATATTATTTGACGATTTTCGCTTGCGCCTAGCTAACTGAAAAGTACCGAAGACTACTGCTTGATTTCTTTAATGTTTAGAGATAATATCTGGTATGAAACGAACGTTAAAAACCTTAATGGAACTCTTAAGAAGGTTAAGTGGTGGCTCGGCGTTAGCCACGCAACGTTAAAAGCCTTTAATGTTCTCTTTATGCACATTTGTATGCCGCGCGGTTTTATATTCTAGTAAAATAGAATGTAATTAAATATTGAGGCGTGTTACATAACGAGCAATGATGGGTTAGTAATAGAGCACTCTATCCGTTTACAACTGTTGACTGACTATTTTATGAAGTATTGCATTTATTTATACCAGACTACCGGACTAATGTATGTTTCTCTTATGGATCGTTATAAAAACGGATTGAATTCCCAGAATTTTTCCCAGATTGTTTTCAAAGTTTAAAGATTGTCTTTATCTCAATAGATTTTGGAGAAGATCGGGTTCAGGAAGGTATCTTTTATATAATTAATTAGGTAAAAATAACGAAATGTTCTACATTCCTTTAAATTACATTTTAATAATTTACTTCAATGCAAAGTTGATATAGCAACTTGAAGCGTTACTTTTTTACCCATCTGTAACTTGTAAAGGTTCATAAATAAAAGAATCACTGCATAACCACCATCACCTCAGCTTATGATCGTCCACTGCTGGACATAGGTCTCCCCCATTGATAGCATCATAAGGGGGTAATGTGTCATAAGCGCTACGCTTAGCAGGCGGGTTGGTGATCGCAGTATGTTCCACCGTACTGAGAAAAGGACTGCCCGTCCTCCGGTGGTCTCTATATCCAGACGCAAGACAAACAGAAATGTTCATGCACACAAAATATTTGTCTTGGGTGGGAATCAAACCCATGAACTGCGGCGCGGAAGTGTCTTGTCACTGCGCCAACCGGTCAGTCCTCATACTGCATAAAGTTACCTGAAATTATATACATATACCAGATACCTGAATGTAGTGAAAATATATCACAATTTTTTCTGAAAAAAAAAAAACAAACATACAAACAAACAAAGAAATCGCAATCAGAGTGTAATCTGTAAAACCAGAGTAATCCACAAGTAATTGCGGGTGTGCGACTTATCACTACATTTTGTAGAATATTGTAAACTGATTAATACTTGGTGATAAGTGGCAAAGTGAAATATTCGAGTTGCACCTCTTGCCAGTAGACTCGCTTTTCCGCTTCCGATAGTTATTGGAGTTAATATGGTGATATTAACTTGCGTTTGGTCCAGGTAGGTAGCTCCAACCAGAAAAAGGCGATTGTTTTTCTGTCAGTTTGAGTCATTCATTGAAATAAATAACCTCTTGTTTTAGAATGTTAGGATATACAAACACAAACTGTCATAAAAACAGTTTACACCTGCTGTTTAGAAAAAAAGAAAAACATAACACAACCAAGACATTCAATTTGCCGCTGAAAGGTATAAAAATGCAATAGCGATGATTTATAACACTATTTTAGTCATGTCATTAATCAAAATGTTTTTATTCATTACACTTAGAAAGGAAAAGCGCGCTTCAGTGTAATAGGATTTCCCATTTCGCTTTGTTAAATTTGGTTAACAATTGGTAAATTGGAGCAAATGATAATAACACTCAAGCTCCGCATTATGTATCGAGAATTTACTAATTTTATAATGATTTTTATTTAGTAAATAATTAAGTATGAACATGAATATAGTATATACATAATTTGACTGACCGGTTGGCGCAGTTGGTAATATGCTTGCTTTTCACGCCGCAGGTCGTGGTTTCGATTCTCACCGAGGACAAACATTTGTGTGCATGATCTACACAGATACATCTCTGTTTGTTTTGAGTCTGGGAATAAAGACCACCTGTGGACAGTCGACCGCGTCCTTTTATTAGTACGGTGAAGCATACTGCGATCGCCAACCCGCCTTCCAAGCGTGGCACATTCCCAATGCGATCATGCGATCAATGGGGGAGGCCTATGTCCAGAAGTGCACCATCATAGGCGAGATAGATGATGGATTAATTTAGTACTAAATTATAACGATAAAAATCATTCAGATTGGATTGGATTGGATGTGGATAAATTGAAAGCGTAAGGGGCCTTCCTCCGGGTTGACCGATGGTCTTTTGAAAACATTAGATTTCTTCACTTCCAGTTGGAAGTGGGCGTATGAGCAAGACGATAGACCGCATCTTTAGAAATGTTATATCCAGAAATTAACTAATACAAAATGAATTTGCACTCTTCACGGACAACTTAGTACTAAATATAAATACTTAAGGAAGAGAAATAAGGATAGAGGCATAATTAACTGTAGGCTTTGACAAATTGTTTCGCGCTACACCTGAGCTACTTAAGGACGAAGCGATTTGTTTTCATTTAGAACGGAAGCCCTTGAAGCGTTGAGGGGAATATTAATTGGCAACACCACATCCTGATTATTTGTCTTGCTTATCAATGTAATTAAATAATTGTAAAGCTTGTTTATTACCACAATTGTTGGTGGACATTTTTACTGTACTTATCGTCAAAACTAAGTGATTTTTCAACAAAAAAAAAGCTAAACAATTTGTTCAACAATTTCCAGTTGACAGTGGTAGAGTCTGCAACATCAACTTCTGCTGCACAAATGGCCCGCTCGACCGATGAAAGACCACGACCTCACAGAAGATAGGCGTGAAGTAGAAATTTTCTGCGTTTCGTTTGATGAGTGAGGTGCCGAAGACCTAATTTTAGTCCTCTTCTCTTTCTTACCCTTTTCTGATAAAGAGAGGATGGGAAGGAAGGAAAAGGGGATTTGACGGGCAAGGGGATAAATATGACAAGGTAGTATCCATTTTTCTGTCCATCCTATCCAATGTCTATTGAAGGTAGGCAACGCATCTGCAACTCGCAAATGCTTGTTGCAGATGTCTATGGGTAGCATTCACTCTGGTGACCGCTTGCTCGATTGCCACCATCTTGTATTAAAAAAGTTCGCTATTAAATTATAATGTCCTTTGTTTTCCTCAAAATGTTGTGTAACGTATCAAGAATTTATAGTCGATTTGGTTTGACAATATAAATATATTATATTTTGCCTGAACTCATTCGATCTTTACTCTCGTAATTAAGGCAATTATTGAATAATTTGCCGTTATATCTACAGCACGTATGTTGTCACGCTTAGCAAATTTTCTGTGGTTGTTATTGTCAAAAAAAAAAAAAACCACAGTGCTACATTGCCAATTATAATCTGTTCACTTGAATATTTTTATCACGGTATGCTTTACCAACAGACACATAAACGCACTAATATGTATATTTGCAAGCAAACCTTGTTCTATGGAAGACAATAGATCCTGCTACAACTGCGAGATGAATCGAAATTTCGATTTTGAAAATCCCAATTACTTTAAAAAAATGAAGTACATATGCGTATAATTAACGTTCTGCACATGTAATTACAGATAGCCTTCGTTTCTATTGTGACACAAAAAAATTGAAATACAAAAACTGACCGCCAAGTATTTACGGCCGCATCAAATTGCTTTTGTCAGCGGCATATGTCGTCATATAACTAAAACGTTAGAGTTAATGTTCTGCAAAATAGTACTTACTGAAAGAAATAAGCAAAAATGTAATCATGATGGCAATACGATATTATTCGAGTACTTGTGGTATACAATCTATTAAGACAAGGTTTAGATAAACTGTTATGTTGCAGAGATTTGCTTACGTACAGCCTAAATTATTATCAAGTTTAAATAACCTGGCTAAGAGAAACTGTTTAGTTTTTTTTTATAACAGAAGGTGGCAAACGAGCAAGCGGTCACCTCATCCCTGAGGTCATAAGTATGTCACCCTTCGAGCGGGCCATTCGTGCGACAGGTGTTATTGTTGCGGACTCTACCACTGGTCATATGCCAGGGACACGATCCTTGGAAAAGTGACTAATTTACATATTTAAGTTTATTAGTTTTACGGAGGAAAACTATTAGTGTTACTACAAAGGACACTCTATTAATGTTAATTGTTGTTCATTATTATTTTATTTTTTTGTTTGTAACATTATAAATTTCTTTAAATAATTTTAAGCGATTCCTCTAGAAACTGGAGGATATAATTATTTTTAGGGAGGATTTATTTATTTCCATAAAGACCATCTTTGTTAATTTTAAATATTTCTAATTAATAGAAATACTCGATTAGTGATTGTAATAATAAGTTATTAATTAGGTAAGGCAGAGACAGTTTCATAAATAAAAATTCATGCTCCTTGAAAATTATTTTAATAACTTTATTAAAGGCTGTGGGTAAAAGGCCTAGAGATTTCTTTTTATAACATTATATAACATTTTCAAATATTTTATTACCAAAATCATGTATTTATTTTCAAATTTATATTATTTTTTCTATCGAATATCTGTATTCTACAATAAAGTACATTGCGCTAAAGGATGTTTTTTATCTACTCATCGTTCATTAATAAATTTCAATAAAAGGTTTTTTTTAACAAAAGATTACGATGTTGAAAAGGCTATCAAAGAGCGTCAAGCGAGTAATATTTCACCCTTATTCATATTACCAGCGATAAAAGAGTATACAGGAATAAGAAAATCCCTTTTTTAAGACGTTTGAGTGTTTAGTCGTATCATGGATCTTGGGGGGGATAATATTGAATTTCATCCATATTTTAACGCATTATCAATATTATAAAACAAAAAGAAATCATCGAGCATTATTGATCATAGCTACTACATATATGTAGGAGAAATGAATAAACATAATTATTATACATGGTGTCTGAAACCGAAATGATCTTTATTTCATTATTTTTTACATATATGACAAATAGTATCTTATAATCTATAAAATATAACGTTATTACTTATCTGCTAAAAATTCAAAACATAGCCATCCCATCAATTTACCAAAAGTCATCAGTGATGTAAATAATTGGCGTTATTCCTACGAAGCCAGGTGGGTCATCAATATCTTACTATAATAAATATAAAATATCAAATAATCATAATTAGAAATTAAGCTGCAGTACTGATTTATCAAAGTTGCTCTACGGCTTAATGACTTCGCGCGGTGACGGCGTGATTAGTTCAACTGCACAAACCTCGCTTGCTAATGAACGTACGAAGTTAGAATTACCTCTATTTATTTGACTTTGCTGAAATAAAACCAAGTATCGAGTGTTTTCGGACGAATAAAACTTTTCAGTAAACTAATCTTATCATGTCGTTAATCTGCTCTGTAAGTAGAAAATATTATTACTTATAAACGAATTTATACGATCAACTTACACGATATGAGATTGACTAATACATAATCAGTCTACAGTGGTAGAGTCCATAACAACAACATCTGTTGTACGAATGGCCTGCTCGACCGGTGAAATACCACGACCTCACAGAAGACAGGCGTGAAGTAGAAGTTTTCTGCGTTTCGTCTGAGGAGTGAGGTGCCGGAGGCCTAATTTTAGTTATTTTCCCCTCTGGGAAGGGAAAAAGAATTTGACGAGGAGATGGCTGGATAGGACAAGGAAATGCCCATTTTTCTGCCTATCCCTTCCCTTGGGTACTAAACGTATGCAACTCGCAAATGCTTATTGCAGACTTCCATGGGTGGCGATCATTTAGGTTACCGCTTGCTCGTTTTCCAATTTTTTTTTTTTAATTATATAGGAAGAGGGCAAATGAACAACGGATTGAGTGATTAAGTGATCACTGCCGCCGATGAACATTCGAAACACTAGAGGATCGGTAGATGCGTTGCGAGTATTTATAATGAAAATATACATGAGTGGTCTTGTAGTTATATTGACAACACTAAATAAATTAACAAATATGATTAATGAACATGGCAACTAGCAAAAAAATTGCTAGCAAAACAATCACTCGATTCCTCTAATTTCAACCATTTCAAAACCATCGTTTTAAAACGCAACCAAGCAACATAGTTTAAAAAAAAAAAAAAACTTATATTTAACAGTAACTTTAAAACGTTTTTAATTTAGTAAAATCATTATCAATCACATGTCCAACTTACATTCCTTTAATGAAAAATATTTCATTTACTAAAATCATTAAACCTAGAATTATAAAACATTTTTATCGCATCCTTTTTATCGAAATCAACTTTACACCACTCCACTCAGCTTTGTATGATGTTATCTTTATTACATTGTAAAATTAATAAGGCTATGAGTAATTTGAATATCCAGAAAACATTCTTTATTCTTCGATTGAACGAAGCATTCCGTAGCATAATGTCGTCACCTGATAAAACAAATAATAGATTTGAAAAAAATATTGAAAAGAAATCTATTGATTCTATCACTAAAATATTTACTATTATAGAAATATTCTTGGGCATAAGCCCATTACAAGTTTTGGTTAAACTTAAATTTGTTTACTCTGTTCTAATTTTCATCTACTGTATTTGTGTTAATGCGATATTTGGTTATTTGGTATTACATTTAAGAGCTAGAATTTATATATCATTTATATTAATTGTAAACATAACTTGCTATTTCATTTATAATATTCTGACATTTATATTTTCATACAAATATCGTGAATTCTTCGAAGAATTAAAAACATTCGACACAAAATTTGGCTTGAAGTCGAGAATTAGTTTACCAACTATTCATAATGCGGTTGTTTGCGCTATAATGATAGCTATTTACTGCGCAGCTAACTTTGTTTCGTACATGTTGTCTTTTGTGACGATTTTAACACTTTGCACAAGCATTAGGCATATCGTTTTTACTATTGAACTTTTTAACTTCGGTCACCTGATGACACTACTTCTGCATCGCCTCTGTTACATCAAGAAAACTGTGATTTCTTGTCTTAATAACGGTGCCACTATTATACATAGAGGAAATATAAATAAAAGAGAACAATGTATGGATTCAACGGCAGAAGATATTGGAGGATTGGTGTTATTTTATTACGATATTGTAAAAGCTTTTGATGCTTTAAATGCAGCAATTAGATATCAGGTGAGATATATCGAATTTAATCTTATTTTTTGTATTTTATTCTTCTTGTGTCTTTTTGATATTAACGACTTTCATTTCGGTTTCCTGCAATCCGTGACAATGATTTCGTGAAAGTTGACGGAAGTGTGTAACAGGAAACAGGGAAAGCTCACGATTTTTATTTTATTTGATTTGACCAATAATTAGATGTTCTTTTTATATATGACAAGGGGGCAAACGAGCAATGGGTCGCCCAATAACAAGCGATTACCGCCGCCCATAGACATTCGCAACACCAGAGGAACCGCGAATGCGTTGCCGGCCTTTAAGAAAAAGATACGCTCTCTTCTTGACTCTCTCTAAGTCGAATTGGTTTGGTAATACCGCTGAAGACATTATCCAACGCGGCCGTGCGAAGCAGGAAGTTTCGCGAGAACCGTACTATTATTGAATGCCAACCATCAAGGTGATGTGGGTGGTATTTGGCACTCTGTCGAGTCGTACGATGACGAAACTCCGCGGCAAGAATTGTTTCAAACAATTCTTCGGAATACTCCCCAAGGTAAATAAGGTAAAATATGCAAAAGAAACTGACGTCCCTTCGCAAGGCCAAAGAGTCAAGCCGATCAGTAAGAGCTCGGTCGTTGACGATTCGGGTCGCTCTCCGTTGTATGCGATGAAATGGAAGAAGCTGGAATTGTGGGGCTCCAGCCCAGAGATGCGAGCAGTGTTCCATGTGAGGCCGGACTTTCGCCTTATACAGCTGAAATCGGTGGTCTGGCTGGAAACACTGCTTCGCTCTGCTGAGCACACCAAGCTTTTTGGAGGCCAACTTGGCCTTCTCTTTCAAGTGACCATGAAACTGAACGTCACTCGATATGTCAACGCCGAGAATACTAATATTAGCTGAGGCAACCAGGGGAGTGTTCTCGAAGTGCAGATTTATGACGAAGGATTCTTTCTTAGCGGTAAACGCGCAAACCTGTGTCTTTTTGGGGTTGAATTGGACAAGGTTTAATCGACCCCATTCCGAGACGCCACCGAGTAAATTCTCAAGTTCAGACACAAGTTTATTCCGGCTCTCATTGCCAGTGGCCCGAGAACTATTAGTTCGAGCCGAGTACATCGTATCACCGGTGCTATCGCCTGCATAGCAATGGATACTGCTATTTTGCAGCATGTTATTGATATGCAGAAGAAACAGGGTGGGCGACAGTACACAGCCCTGCGGTACACCAGCGTTTATAGGTTTCTGATCTGAGCATGCACCATCGACAACGACTTTGATGCTACGATCGTCCAGGAAGCTAGTCATCCAGTCGCACAATTTCTCAGGTAGCCAGCTTCGGAAGAAGGCAGCTTCGAAAGAAGCGCTTTGTGCCACACCCGATCAAAGGCCTTGGCTTCATCTAAACTGACCGCCAACTCCTCCTCCTTGCCCTCGATTGCCTCAGCCCACCGATGAGTGAGGAACGCTAGAAGATCACCAGCTGAGCGCCGCTGACGGAAGCCGTACTGACGATCGCTAAGCAGCTGGTGCTCCTCTAGGTACCTCATGTGCTGGCAGTCTATGGTATTCTCCATGATTTTGGAGAACAAAGGGGTAATTGCTATAGGCCTATAGTTGGACGGATCTGAACTATCGCCTTTCTTTGGAATCGGATGAACTATGGCGATCTTCCATGATTTCGGGACAACGCCTAAAGAGTAGGAGAGCCGGAAGAGACGCGTTAGGACCGGGGCACAGGAGCACATGTCCTAAGCACTATGGGAGGAATTCCGTCAGGCCTACTCGACTTGCGTACTGATCTCTGGTGAAATTGGATGTCCGACATAAAGGTTACACCGCACGGGATTTTCGGCGACAAGTTACCTTTGTCATCCAGAGACGAGTTGGGTGCAAAAAGAGAGCCCAGAAGATCGGCTATTTCTTTTGCGGTGTGGGCCAACGAGTCATCCCCCCTGCGCAACGATGGTAAAGTTGGCGTACAGAAATTCTCTTGGACAGCCTTGGCGAGAGACCAAAACGCACGAGGAGGAAGGCACATCAGCCTCTCCCCAATGCTGGCCATGTGATCAGACTTTGCCTTGGCAATAACTCTTTTGAAAGACCGGGAGGCGGAGTTATACTTCTTTTTGAGGACGCTGGTATTTACATCTCTATCCGCTGACGTGTCAGCTAAGGCTCGATAACAGTCCTGCTTGTAGCGCCGCTACGCTAATTCGCATTAGCGTTCCTGCAAATTAGCGACGCTAATTTGCGGGATCGACTAAACCAGGAACGGAAGCTGCCACCGATGGGCACCATACATGATGGAATAAAAAATTCCATCCCCTGAAGAACCACATCAGCAACAGAATCGGCAACGGCATCGAAATCATCCAGCTTAAAGCAAACTTGCTCCCAAGGGTAAGATGCATAAAAAGACCGCATCTCATCCCAGTCCGCCGACCTATAGTGCCACTCCCGGCGATGGCCATTCTGTTTGAACCGCGGGCGCCTCGAGATCGGCACAGTAGTCCAGATCAGGCAGTGGTCCGACGAGCCCAAGGGGGCTTCGACAGAAACCTTATAGCTGTCCGCATGTGAGGTCAGCAGAAGGTCCAGCAGGGAAGGTGTACCAGTTGTGTTAGATCATATTACAAGGCAAAATCGTGGACAGATCTCCCCGCGCGATCGGTGGTACGTAAACCAAGCCATTCGGCATGGTGGGCATTAAAGTCGCCAAGTGCCACGACATCAGCGGATGGGATCTGTTCCAGAACAGTCCACGGCAAGCGTGACAGGAGAAGCCGGGAGACGTTTGCTTCGTTTATCCCAACCTACAGTAGCAAGCGGAATTTTGCCCTCCCCAAAATACACAGGGTAGCCCGCGCGCCTGCGCCTCGACCCCAAGCGGGAGTCCACACGCAAACGCCCGGAGGGGGATTCTCCAAAACCGTAGATTTTGGTACCCCCCTGGGGTAAATATTCTTTTAATCCCACTATCATGCTAGTATTAAGGAGGGGATTGATCTCCGGCACCGCACTCATCAGACGAAACGTAGAAATACATCTACTTCACGTCTGTCTTCTGTGCGGTCGTGGTATTTCACCGGTTGAGCAGGCCATTCGTGCAGCTGCAGAAACAGCTGCGGACTCTACCACTGTAAAATTCGTGTTAGAGTTGGCCGTCAGATGGTATCAACACATTTTCAGAAAGTTACTGTCATCAACTGTACATTTAACTTGGTGTTGTGTATAAAGTATTAAACAAACTAATTATATGTGTAAACTACGTTAATAAATGATAAACCAATTATTAAAAAGTTTTAGTGCTCATCTTTTTAAAATTTCGAAGTTTTGTAACTACTACTACTAACTACTATTTTACTATTTTGCATGAAAATGTCATGTAATATTTTCAGTTTTTAGTTATGCTTTTGGAATCGTTCATTACAGTAATTTGCTATTGGAATGTTTGCGCTATCGATTACGCTTCTGGAAAGATAAGCCTCTTGTATGTTCTTAATAATCTTTCGTCTTACGAAATTTAATTTCATATCATAACAATTGTCAAACCTTGATGTATTAAGAATACGTCACTACATATTTACTATAAAATAAAGTCCTACTCCACATGAATGTTTGTCTGTTCGCGATAAAGTCAAAAACTACGGAACGGATTTTTATGCGGTATTAACAATAGACTGAGTATGCATGATGAAGGTATATAATTTGTTAATGTTTTGTGTACATTGTTTGAAATACGATGATCATTGTTGAAAATGTCGGAAAAAATTAGGCCGCCTAGGAGCTTCCATCGAAAACGCTGCCTAATCTCTTTCAGATATAACAAAACAATGTATGAGAGTACATTTCTCTTTATAGGTTCACTGAAAAGCTCGCATCGGCATATTTTTTTATAGAATAAGGGAGGCAAACGAGCAGCGGGTCGCCTAACATTAAGTGAACCGACGCCCATAGACATCCGC
>DWLR01004949.1:0-11482 GCA_018246295.1 Papilio alexanor hazarajatica | reverse complement strand
ATATATATATATATATATATATTATCCTGGATCTTTCAAGTATTTTGCTGCACTCGTTGTCAGGGCACTGAGTTATTTGATGTCCCGATGTCATAGTTGCTTATAAGGCAATTAAAATGTTAATTAAATAAAACGATAAAATCCGTAAATTTAGTTCAATTATCTGAAGAAAAAAATTAAAGATGCCTGTTTGTTGTCTGACATGGTGGGTCAGACATTTTATCAATCTTATCCTTTTATAGTATTATTTGTTCCTTTTATTGATGGTTTAATCTATTTCTGTACAGTATTTTCTGAGTTATGAATTATTCTCGCATATTTTTTCAACTAACATTTTTTAAGTTATAAAAATTGTTTAATTTTTAACAATTTTGCAACCACTTTTCTGTTTCAGATCGTATCGTACTTTGTCGTGTTGCGGGCAATATAGAATAAGCAGCAAAACTGTTTCCTATGTCTTATAGTCACAAATGCATACAGGATTAGACTTATGTTTAAATTATATTTAATTTAAAAAAAAAACATTACCTGGCAATATTAGTTTTGTGATAACAGGTTTACTGTGGCTAATATTTTTCGCTTGGATTAGTTGAGGCTGAAAATTAAATAAACTATTATATATTTATTTGTTTGTATAAAGTATACAGATGAGAAATACATGCATTGTATGCAGTAACAAATACTTGTTGCAGCTGTTGTCACCTTCTTGATAAAAAAAATTAGCCAGGGTCAGTCAGGATTATAGCTTACGTTTATTAATTAATTATTCCTTGTTGCTTAAAATTTGTAAATGTTTATAATTGGTAAGTTGATGGTAGATTATCATCAAGTGAAGATCCATTTCTCTTAGTGTTCCCTTTCTGTGCAAGTGTTTTGATATTTCCGATTTTCAAAGACACAAAAATCAAGCTTAACTATGCTCTTACGTACTTGGTCTCCAGTACTGGTTCGCACATATTGCAATGCCGTCCCGCCCGTCAACAGTTTCAACTTCTGAGTGCTCGTTGTTGGCATCATGACTAACTGTTTGCCTATTTGAGCTGAAATATAAATATCTATTGTAATGAAATTTTAATTCAATAGTAGTAGTCTGAAATGTGAAAAGGAATTCATAAAATGTTTCCGATATAAATTGTACGAAACTATTTCCTTTTTTTTAATGTTTTACATATTTCAAGACTAATTATCGTTAGATATTATATTCTGGATTATATTCTATTGTATCTGGATATTAATCCAGACAGCAGTTTTTTCAATGGTCAGCCAATATTTTATCAATATATATCGCAACTGTGTGTTTGTTTATTAAATTAGAAATTATTGTGTTGTAATTTAAACACCTAAATATAAATTTGTATTAACTAAGTTGGCTTTTTAAAACTAAAAATATTTTTTTGTTCAAGATATTTATAATTTAGACAATTCTTAAATTCTGTTCATGATCAATAAAAGATGTATTTTAGTACAATGTGTGTTGTATACTATTCCTCTCTCCAAAGTATCATACCCAATCGACAAACCTTTTAGGAAACATTTAAAAAAAAACAGCAAAAAAAGTCAATATTATAATGCACTTACTAAAAACAGTATTCCCTTTAGTATTGCCCTGCACAACACCAGCCAATGTAACTTTCTTGAGGAAGCTGTTGTTTTTACCGGTGAGAACAGTAATCGGTTTAGGTGCTATAGCAAACTGTTTGCCCGGAGCGAATGTAACCGGTGCCGGCTTTGGCGCTATGGCCACTTGACGCGGAGCTGATGTGTGAACTTCCGTTTCAGTTTTTTTAGTTACGCGCGGCGGTGAGATTTCAGACTGTAATGGATTAAATGTTTGTTACCGTTGAAATATTACTAGATTGATCAGAGCATAATTTTCGTGAGAGCTTACTTTCCAACAAACTAACTTCTAAATTGATACCATCCACTAAGTTATTATAGCACATTAACTTCGCATTTTGAGTCTTTATCTCTATAAAATATTTTTCGTGTACATTTTTTGTTTTATTTAAAAAAAAAAAAACGCGTTTCAAGTACTTTCTGGGTATATAAAACTGTATTGAGAGTCTCGTAAAACACTGTATCAAAACTCACGCCCTTGTATGTGTGACATACAACAGTTTACGCCAAACTTTCGCTCGGATCCGACGGCGCTCTCGACTTATTAAAATGTTATACAAGCGTCAACATTGAACACGTCTAATGTTCAATACATAAACAAATCAACAGGACGAATATGAACCAAAAACTTTGGAAATCATTGGGAAAAATGAAATATTTCCTTAATTCAAACATAACTCAACAGTTATTTCGTTTTGTAAGTCAAGTCCCCATTATATCAAGTATGTATATTTATGATGTTTTACAAATTGTATCATGACACCAACTTAAATGTTGTATAAATAACAAACAATAATTAACGCCGCGAAGAATGTCATAAACAGTGTTGAAAACATTAGCACACACAATCAAATGCTATACTTGTTTTTTGGCTTATATTATTGTATCATATACAGTATTTGTCGGATGTCGCACCACATTGTAAAATGTCATACGAACAAAATCTCGGAAACTACTGATAATTTTTTAGTTACTTAATTTTTTTAAAATACTTATTGATATATAAATATGCCAAATATCACAAAAAAAAATATTAAAAAGTGATATTTCAATTTATATCTTCACTCTCCTGTAAATTGCCATTTTGTAGACACAACATATATTGAAGGTAATGAAATACACAATTTCAGAAGGCTTGACACATCGTCAGAAATACGTTCAAAATACATGTATATTGAACAATACGATTGTTTTCAACAAAAAGATTAATTTAAAGGAATTACTACATGTTGCTGGTTTTGCTTCACCTTGTCTACTAACATGTTAAAGTGCAAAGAATGTTGCTCTAATATTAAATTTATTTATTCCATTTCCATTATAAAAAATATACTTAATGGTTTGTCTTAAGGTGTCAAACAGTAGAAGTAAATATTTCTATTAAAAAAACAAAAAAAAACAAAGTAACAATCAGCAATAAATCTAACCTTCAGTGTGACCATCTTGGGCAGTGTATGGTCTTGTTTAGTTGTTGTCCTGTGTGGCAAGGGCTCAATCTCAATGACATTATCTGATTGGGAAGTGATAATATTGTGCTCCTGTAAGAAAAACATTGATTATTTCTTAGTTTATATTTTGTTTCATTCATCTATATCCATATGCTTACATTTAAATAGCCTCTAGAATTTAAATCTAGACACGGATTTCTTTAAAAGCATGTTAACAGTATGTATCTAGTCCATACAATTTCATTTTAAATTATTCAGAGAGGAACATATAGGTTGTCATTTTACAAAAATAAATTAGTTTAGATCTGAAATTATAAGTCTATCATATTTATATCTATATATCTATCTAGTTTTTATGAATATGAAAATTTGGATGGATGTTTCTTACACAATCACACCGGGACATAAATTATGGTGGAACAGCACATAACATAGAATTTCACTGCCCTTAATAATAATAATATTCTGGGGGACATTATTCACACATGGCAATCTGATCCCAAACCGAGCAGAGCTTGTGCTATGGAAAACAGATAACTAATGTACACATTACTACTTTCCTTATGTAAATACATACTTATATAGATAATACACCCAGACAACAAAGCAGATATTTTTATGTACACATGTTCATGTTTGTCCTGGGTGGGAATCGAACCCACAACCTTTGGTGTGAAAGGCAAGCATCTTACTAACCGATCCATCAAGTGTTCCTTACATGCCCATTATAGATATTGATCATCGATAATTTTAATTATACTGTCAATTCACACACATGCTCATCAAACTTTCTACTACAATGATATCAGACAACTGGTAATTATCAATATAATAGAGAAAATACATGTCCACCGATTATGTTACTTCTATACATAGCACAAAATATTAATACAATATTCAATTAATGTTACAACTGAGGATTTAACTGAATGCACATACAGTGACAAATTACATGCAATAACTTATTTTTAAAACTATTGAAAAAAAGTAAGTTCTGCATACATTTGAGGTAACATTAGTTGTCAATACATTGTTTTGATCCTCCTGCTCTGCATACTCTTGTAGCATGAACTGTTCCCCCATGAAATCTAAAAAATAAAATAAAAAACATTATAAATGTGAATAAAACTAATGAACGTAAAATCACAAATGAAGAATGATAATATTGATTGTATTTTTTTATTTTCAAATTCTTTAACTATATTTAATTTTCCACTTAATTTAATTAAAAAATCTAAAATTGATACATTTTTATCGTTAGCGGTGTTAATGTTGAATACCTATGATTTCTTCACTGCCAGTGTCCATTAATATGGGTTGTTCTTCAATGTTCTCAAAATCCATTGGAATTCCTGCCTCATGGCCACTCACTTCTAAAGTAATATCTTCCTGACTAACGACTGCATCTTCAGGATGTCCGAAGTCCACCTTAATGCAATAAAAAAATAAAACACAAGAAATGATTATTACTATTCAAAAGAAAATTATTTACTCAAAAATGATAATAATAAAAAAAAATTGGACAGAAGGCTTTCAAACATTATTAAAAAGCAATGCAGATATCGAAATAAAGAAATAATTAAGTCAATAATGCCAATGAAATAATATCTAAAGAGCTAAAAATGTTTTGTGTACTCACTCCCATAGAACCATCCAAATTCAAATCATCACCCAAATTGTGATCCATCTTATAAAACTGATAAATTAGGTTTTCTTGTTAAATTTATGATAGTACAATATCCACACTGGCCACTAAAAAGCGCGAAAAATCAAAAAGATTTTTGAGTTCAAAAGAGGCCGCCATTTTAAGTTGTCAAAATTTACCGTCCTCATACAAATAGCCACGGTTGAACACAAATTGTCAATCACAAACTACTATTCTTTAATAAACTGTGTCCTCAATTACACATTCAACTTGCAAAATTTTACGTGAAATAATCTTTTAAATGTTGCACCGTATTTTACATTAATAAAATATAATCCTTCCTTAAGAAAAATATTATTTTGGTACAAAATTCTGATGGCGCTTCTTTCAATTTTGTAAAGATGTCAAACTTGGCCAACATTGCGAAAGAATAATGAATAATAATAAACAACATAGAGTGTTTAACACAACAGATGATAACAAGAGTGCGTTCAAATAGTGCCAATTTTAAAGTCTTAAAATTTTTTTCCTTTCAAAAAATTCTTACTTGTTAAAAATTATTCAGGCAATGAAAACTTCAAACTATTTGAGCAAGAACACTAATAATTTAAATAGTAATTTAAGTTTGTTCCTGTAATATTTAAGGCACTTCCTATAATGGATATTATTTAATGAACAAAAGTAATTATTTTTAAACATGTCCCTTGAGGTGAGTTATTGACTGCGCAACTTGTACTTATATATTTGGCTAGTTCTATTTTATATTCCATTTTGGTTCTACATTTCTCGTCTCTACGCGTCCGTACACCGCCTGAAGTACATTAATGCTCAGAGCATTAAAAAATTAAATATTAGCATTGATACTAAAAGACGCTGTAATTATCAAAAAATACTGAAATACTTTTTCTTCATACGTATGTACGTATTGAATGTTTTGTACAGTGCGTGAAGTGAGCTTTTATGGTCCATGTAATTTCATGCTTGTGCTTCTAACTTTTTAGTATAGAATTTTTTACGGAATGCAGCGAAATCAGTTACTTCTATATAAGTATAGTAATCCCGCCACCCATTAATAATGCGCAAACAAAATTAAAATTAAATAGTGCATACACAAATAATATACTTTCTTTCCTTTCAGTTAATTTAATTTTTATTCAATTTTTCTTTCTTTTTTTGAACCTTCATTGAATATTTATTCCTTTCTTATCTTCATACATACTGGGTGTAAATTGCAACCCTGTGCTTGCAGTTATGTTCCGTCAGATGAAATTAAATTGTTGTTGTCTTATTTATTGTTATTTGGGTTATACTTGGGAAAATTTATAAATACGATTTTCTTTTTTTTTAACCAGTGCTGCAACTGGCGCACGGACGACGCCAGGGTTTTTGCTGAATATCAGCGCTCGTTACCCTTCGCGAAGCGAACACATAGCTGAGCAAAGAAAAGACCCCATTCAGTCAGCATTGCAACACTTAGTAATAATATTTCTTTTAAATTTTTGCTTTCTGTTAAATAGGGTTGTCTTTTTTTTCTCTTTTAGGTATTTATGTTTTTTTATGCAATGCATCGGATTAAATGATTATTATTAATATAATTTATTCAAAATTTTTTAACTGACTAAAGCTTTTATTGATCTATTTTTGAGCTGAATTTTATTTTATAATTTTTCTTTGAGCTATGGTGGATGTAGGGATGTGAGATTAATGGAAAAGAATCGATTAAATAAAAATCGATTTTCCTTTATTCAATATTAATCGATTTAAATAAAAATAAATAATGGTTTTCTGCGAAAAAAACAATTTTATCTATTATTTAAAAATCGACATGCTTTTCATATTCCAATAATAAACCTAAGAGATTCATATTAACAATTTATCAGATTAAAAATCAAATAAAATGATATGAATAAAAATAACCAATTCAAATATCAATAACCAAATATCATTATATATAAAAACATTTTCGGTGCCATTTAACGTTTTATTATAATAAAAAATGAAATGATGAGCGTAATGATGAGCGTAATGATAAACGAAATGAAAATATAAATCGAATAAAAAAAATTGCGATATATCTCCAGTACTATTTTATATTTGACTATTTTTTAAATAAAATACTTAAAACTATGATTAAAAAAATTAAACGACTACGTTGCGGTGTCGAAAATTAAAATATAAAATAATTTAATAAAAAATAATTTAAATAATAATAGTCACAAATGTCCAGTCTTGTTTTACATTTGACTAGAATTCAAAGAAAATATGAGAATTAAAAAACTAAACAACTACGTCATGAACTCAAAAGCTAAAATATAAAACAAATCTTTTGTTTTTTTTAAAGTTTAAACAATCAATAGACGAAAAATAATTATTGGTACTAATTTTCATCTCGTTTTGTGTAAAAGTAGTATTAAAATAAAATGAAACGATTAGTGAAAAAGCTAAACAACTTTAACGTATTGTCACAAAATTTTCAAAAAAATTACATTTAATTAGAATATTTATTAACATAAATTTTCAGGAAAGCAATTTAAAAACAATAATTTTGATTATCTCTTTCCTAAAATACGGTTTTGTGTTTTCGTGACCATATTTCCCGCTTTGGAAAATAATCTTTCGGATGGAATAGAAGTGACCATCAAAGGGCCAACTTTAGAGCCAATTCAGTTAGCTTCCGTCGCATAGATGGCGATGTTTATGAAAATCAATTTAAACGCCTAATTTATATAATTACTTTATTAAAAGTCGATTGCTATAAAAATCGATTTTAAGAAAATAATAATTGATTGAAATAAATCGATTATTTTTAACATCCCTAGGGGGATGAGGACTGCTGTCAATGTCATTGAGATTTTAAATGAAGTTTTTTTTGATATATCGATAAATTTTGATGTCAGTGTTTGGCATAAAATAATATTAAAGTCGCTTCATTGTAGTGATTCTATAATAATACAAATATTCTAGATATTCCTTAATAACACAAAAATGCCGTTAACGTTACAAGGTGTACGTCAATATTTAAGTGAACTTAGAAATTCAGGTGGCTTGCACAAAGATCAGGCTGAAAAGTAAGCAATATGAACATAAATATGAGTTATTAAATTTTCATTCATTTTTCATTTAGGCTCTTCTATTTACTCTTTTTCTAGGTATCGTAATGTGTTATTGGAAATCCTTGTAAATCCTACCGAGTTAGCGGAATCATTAAAAGCATTTGTTGAAGCAAGTAAGTATTTTGTTAAATTTTTCATGAATGGCTAAGCTTCTTTACATTTCCTTTGCCTTCATTTGCTTTTTATATTCCAATAAATTATTAGACACAAAGAGTGTACTCTACTCACATTTAAAGTTACAAATCAGATGCATGTTGCTAAAGTTCAATGACATTTTTCTGCGTACTCTATTTTTGATAAATTTATGGCAACCACATTTGTGGAAAACTGTAAATATGTACAATATTGTCCATTAAAGTTGGTGTTGTGGAAGGTGGAGGAGTGAGATTGGATTTGGCACTGGAACTATCAACCTTACTTTTTTTTTAATTTATAAAAGAAAAATGGGGAGTTTAGACTTTTCCTTCAAGGGGATCCCTCAATACCCCCTCCGCTTCCCCCACAACATCATATTAATAGACAATATTGTACATATTACATCCAGTTTATTCCAACTCAGATCTTAATAAACAAACAAACATTACTTACTAAAGAATTATACTATTTTACATATTCATTGGAAGTATAATGTTTTGAAATAAAGTGAAGAGAAATTCTATGAAATGGAGAGCTAATGTTATGAGTTATTAGTGATTTGGTTTTCACCAATATTCTGTTATTTATGAAGTTTAGTGTAACAAGCATATATATATATACCCTTGGTTTACAAACATTAGTCCATGAGTTCAAATAAACTTTATTTTCTTCTTGAGCCTTGTTGAAAATCCTTAATATCAACAATGTAGGATTATGTTAATAAGTATATTTTCAAAAGTTACCTTTGTTTTACAGTTGTAAATGAGAATGTGAGCCTGGTGATATCTCGTCAGCTTCTGACAGATGTCAGCACTCACTTGGCGCTGTTGCCTGATGAAGTGTCACAGGAAGTGTCTCACTTTGCATTGGATGTCATACAGCCAAGGGTCATTTCATTTGAAGAACAGGTTCATACATATCTATAACTAATTGCATTTGTCACTTAGAGGTGTAAATTTGTTGCTTATAAAATTTACCTTAAATAAGTCTAAATTGTTTGTCTAACCTTATATACTCATGTTCTATTCTCGGAATCACTTTAAATAGTAAGTAAATCAAAATGTACTAAGTATATATGACCTTGTCGACATGCACAAGCCATCTTTTTCTCTCTGGATTAACCTTTTTTTCCTAAATGTATAATTTGGTTACATGGTCTGTATTTATCACTAGGTGGCAAGTATAAGACAACATTTAGCAGACATTTATGAAAGGCATCAGAACTGGAAGGAAGCAGCAAATGTTCTTGTTGGAATTCCTCTTGAAACTGGACAAAAGTATGTATATTCTCTCATGATACTGAAATACATAGTTTTATTACATACTAGATACCTACCATAGCTTTTCTCGGGTTGATAGGTTTTAAAAAATACAGTCTAGATTACTTGCTGACAAGATTTTTGAAGTTCATTCTTTTCGTTTTTCTTATTATCTGGTACAATCGAATCTTTTCTTTTTATAATATTATTATAGGAAGAAACATAAAATGAATCCACTTTTAAGTTATTTAAAACTTTTTCTGCTACATGAAGGTCCCAATTGTTGAATGGAAGGTACACAGTTAATCATGAAAGAGAAAGAAAGCACTGAAAAGTGAAAAATTTACCATTTGTTAACCTGCTAAATCTAGGTCTTTTCTTTTTAAATTAAAAAGTTTTTTGAGAAAAAATCTAATTAGTATGCATTTAACAGATATGAGAATAATGTGACTCCTTTTACAGGCAATACTCAGTTGACTATAAATTAGAAACATACCTGAAGATAGCCAGGCTTTACCTGGAGGTGGATGATCCTGTACAAGCCGAGGCATTTGTGAACCGAGCCTCCCTGTTGCAAGCGGAGACAACAAATGAACAACTTCAGATATATTACAAAGTTTGCTATGCTAGGGTATTGGATTACAGAAGGTTAGTAGACTGATATTTAAACCTTTTTTTATTCTATTCCCCCCAGTCTTTGGAAAAATGTTTGTTGTGGGTATTGATTAGTAGTAATGATAACTTAATCAGGGGATGCATGGATTGCTACCTTTAATTTTTTTAGACTTTTACTGTTAAAAAAATTGTAAAAAAATTAACTACCTTATTAAATAAACTTTTAATTTTACAGAAAGTTTATAGAAGCCGCACAAAGGTACAATGAACTGTCATATCGCAACATTATACACGAGGACGAGAGAATGACTTGTTTAAGGAATGCTCTCATATGTACAGTGCTGGCATCTGCAGGTAATGAAACACATAATGAAAATAAAAAAAATTACGTCATTTTCTCAAAAAAGATAACCAAAGATATCTTTATAGAATTAGTATAGATAATTAAGTTGTAGGCAATTTTACATCTTAATTTTGAGAGTTGTAACTTCCTATACAAAATATTGAAACATGTGAATATTCAGAATTTTTTAATGGGTAAAAACATACTTTTACAGGTCAACAAAGATCGAGGATGTTGGCAACACTGTTCAAAGATGAACGGTGCCAGCAGCTGCCAGCTTATTCTATCCTAGAGAAGATGTACCTCGACCGCATCATTCGCCGCTCGGAGTTGCACGAGTTCGAGGCGCTGATGCAAAGTCATCAAAAGGTAATCTAATTTTGCGTTCTTTTATTTAAGCAACATACAATAGAAGTGTAACGGTCAGGGAAAAACCTTTTTTTAAAATTCTGTTCCAGTCTAAGAGTGAACAAATAAAAACTTATATAAAATTATTCTCTTATAAAGGACCTATATAAGGTCTTGGTACTGGTACATTTTACATAAAACTGCAACTTTTTTCAACTTGTCACAATTGTCTTAAAATCGAAGAATTTTCAAAAGTATAATAATAAAAAACTATTAAATTGAAATCAATCTAAATGACTTTTACTCATTCTTATTTGTGTTAGAGACACCTTTCTTAGAATCCTTTTGTCAGGTATTGATGATTTTAAACATGAGCTTTCGCTCGCAGGCGACGACGTCGGACGGGTCGACGATCCTGGACCGCGCGGTGTTCGAGCACAACCTGCTGTCAGCCAGTAAGCTGTACAACAACATAACGTTCGAGGAGCTGGGCGCGCTGCTGGAGACGCCGCCCGGCAAGGCGGAGCGCATCGCCAGCCACATGATCAGCGAGGGCCGCATGAACGGCTACATCGACCAGATCAGCTCCGTCGTCCACTTTGAGAGTAATTCGACTGGTTTATTTTGTAACTTCACCATGCTGTCACTAAAAAATCTCAGTAGATTAGACATGAGGTCGATTATAATTGGATTGATGAATGGATATATTGGATGAAATTGGACAGTTAAATGACAGACATGTTTTATTTACATCATTGATGGAACAATATTATCGTATAATGAATTGTATCCTTGTATTTTACTGCATTTCTTCTGATGAAGGAAGTGCACAGGCGCCATCCTTTTCAAAGACAAACTCATTGGTAATTAATTAATTACGGGTCATCAGTTATTACATATATTATTATTAGTAATATGTTATTAAAAATTACTTAAAATTTTATATATATATATATATATAT
>DWLR01004948.1:0-11483 GCA_018246295.1 Papilio alexanor hazarajatica | reverse complement strand
TCGCCTAACATTAAGTGAACCGACGCCCATGGACATCCGCAACACCAGAGGAACTGCAGATGCGTTGCAGATATTGAGATTGGGGCGCATTTGAGCGTATTTATAGTAAGCTAGGTGCATTATTTATATCATTCGTTTAACCCTTAACGAACGAGATAATTTCTTTCGAACAATGATCGGTAGTTCGACTGATTTTTAACAAATTAAACGCTTTATTTCTAGAGCGAGAAAAAGTGCATAATTAATATTGCTTTTTTGGATTTTATGGCAACTTATTAATAATAAGTGGTGTAAGAACAGATATTTTATTTTACTTATTTATTTACACTTTGTTGTTTTCACAAAGGGCGGACTCAATGCCTTAAGACATTCTCTCACAGTCAACCCCGGGCGTGGTGTGAAATTGAGTGTAGGCCTGTAGCAACAAAGAGGAAATTTAAATAAATATATATAAACTACATAACATATTATGAACAAGATATATATTACAAATACAATTATTACATACTAAAAAAACTATACCAAAGGATTCTGAACCATTCATACCAAAGGTTACTGAAGTGAAAATTCGAATATTTATAATGTCGCGAGTATGGCGGCATTCGTTCGGTAAGGGTTAAATAATATTCGATATTGAAAAATACTCTAACGGCTATACTCTGAGTTGCAGAGAGATATTGGAGGCTAGAGCTGTAGCAGCACGATATATACCGACACCTAAACAAATTATGTAAGTAATAATTATTAATTAACTAGTTAGCTGTTGCCCGCGGCTTTGCATGCATTCGATTCTTATTTAATTCGATGTAAATTGTGACTAGACTTCGCGTATCGTAACTTACGCCCATTGGATTATAAATCATATATTTCAGAGTTGTAAATTGTCATTTACATTTATTTTAGAATGTGGAAGCCGATGCCTAAAACCACAAAAGCTGATGAAGTTTCCCCGGCGCCTGATACTGCTGATGGCAAGAACGATACCATATCAGGTCCGAATTAACGAAAATGTATATGTAACATTATTTAGCAGACCTTAGTTGGGTCTGCATTGCCGCATAATGTAAAGGGGTGATGTGGTTAAGACGCACAAGTTATTAACTTATTTACTACTGAAGTTACTACATGCACAATGTAGAAACTTTAGTGGCGAAAGTATGGTAGCCCGCTTCTGGTGGTGACCAAGCATTAGGGATGAGAAAACGTGGTTATGAGACACTTGACTGATAAAAGATCGGTGACTGTTCGTGTCTTGGAAAAGATTGAAACACAAATAGATAATTATGCGTATGTATATAAATGTCGATATTCTTAATACGATCCCCACTAAAAATGTTTTAACGAAGCGTATTAAATTAATAATTGTTATCTAATTTGTCCTCAGACGGTGGCCAAAATGCAAATGATACAACAGGGAGTGACCCAACCCCGGTACCATAAAATGTCGTAATACTAAAAATATATCAAAACTGTAATTTTTAAAGAATATTTGTGTTTTTTTTTATTTAATCGAAAACCCTACTTTGGATAACAGAACTTTACTTTGGAAAAACCCGACTGTATTCAAACTCTGGGCCATTTGGGCTACGGTCACAATGGGACGGACATAAATGCGCGCGAAAAATGTAACCATCCTTCTGGGTCATTTGGGTAAAATCAAGCAAGGATTTACCTGATGTTATGTTACATCTGTACCCGTAATATTACGTTTTAGAATTATTAATGCATAACAAGCCTTTGTAGTAAGTAGAATGGAGCAATAAATCAATAGCTGAAAAATTTTAAAACACGAAAACGTTTTAGGTTACGTTTTATTTTTCAAACTAGATGGCGTTGTTCTTAATATAAAAATAAAATTTTACTCCTACTATTAGTTACTTAGCTAAAAGAGTCAATAAAATATTTTCAATAGTATTTTATTGGTTCTCGTTACCTAAGTGACGAAAAATCTAGAGTCATGGGTTTTTGTCAAGGATAAGTTAATAAAACGAAATCATAACATTATATTGGAATTGAAATTATTTATTAAAATATTATTTACAAGATATTTTTTAAAACTGATAACACGGCGATCTTATGGCAATACAGTAGAATATCTACCCTATACGGCAGTTGTCTAAAGTTCGAAATTGTGTGACGGAGACTGACTTCTGAGGCTATAAAATTCATGTGATTAGTAAAATATGATTTTAATAACTTATTTGAACAATGTTACAAGTAGCAAACTTACCACTGTCGCAGTATTAATTAGTATTTGTTTTTTTAGACTTGGTATAAAATAAACTCACAATACAATAAATGCAATTACGTCTTTAATGGCAGACATAATATTAGCAAATATACAAATAAATGTCGTATAGCAAAAAAAAAATTGTAAATCAAATATGTCTTTTGTCACCTAGAAAGACATGTATATAACATTTGTCAATTCACGGGGGGGGGGGGGGGATACGACTCTGCCCTGTAAAACGATTGGGAGAATTGTTAAGAAGTGGTTAAATAAATGATTGCTTCTGAACTTCGAATCGAATTTTTTAAATTTTTTGTTTGCGTAAAAATAGTGGGTTTGCAGGTAGTCGTTTCGTCGTTCAGTGTTCATACACGACAAGTGACAAGTTTCAGTCACTCTCCGACACACAAGTCCGCAGATCATACAACATACGCGACAAGACGCGCCCCGCACGACAGGCGCGAGTCAATTTACTAAATAAACATCATTCCATCAAATCTCCCATCACTTCACGAATCGTGCTGAAAACGACAAAATAACGGAGCATATTACACAAAGGTGACTAAACATAATTTTCTATACGTACCAGCGTATGATAGTGAAAACAAAGCTACATACATACATACATACATTTTATATTATACACAAAAAACAAACTTATTAGGTTTTGCTTTTAGTGAAAAAAAAAATGTAAATCTATGAATGCTTAAACATTTTACGATTCAAAGGTACAAATTTAAAGATTCTGGAAAAGTTGGAAAAACGTCGTGATTTTATTGGAGTCACAACTTGAAATTTTAGAGAAACTCTCGCAATTTGATCTTGTTTTAATGGTGCCCAAGATGTGGGTGTGGTGACCAAAGAATACGCCATAACACCCTACTCCTGTAATCACGAGAATAACAACACAGAGAAATATGTAAATTTGTTTTAAACGATTAGGTAACAATGGATTAGTTCGGCGCTACGATCCTAGATCTTGAAAAGGATTCAATTGAGTATTTCGGTTATTTTTTTTAAGTTTTGTAAAAGTACACGTGTTGTGATAGATTCGAAATTCGAGCGGGAGACTGATAAACAGTCTATCCGTCTAGTCCCGGGGTCGGCAGCCGGCGGTTCGCGAGCCACGTGCGGCTCTTTGGATGTGAAGCTGTCCACCTCTTTAGTTCCATACGCAAATATTTTTTATTTCATAAAAAAAAAACATTTAAAAATCATTCTGGATCGATTAACGAGGATTACGCACCATTTCTATCTCAAGATAATTTTATAGATGTTTTTCTTATGAGTCAATAGATTATTTTTCCTTATCGAGTTTTTTTTTTTAATTTATGCAAGTACTATTTATTTTTGATAAGAAAAAGAATTGTGGGTCTTTAAAAACCTTGAAATGTTGTAAATTGTAATTTTTGACTCTTCCTTCTCAAAAGGTTGCCGACCCCTGGTCTAGTCAGTAATAAGTTTTAGCTAAAACAATACATCTTTTAAAGGTTAGGTAATGCTATTTTGTTTTAAATCGTTCAGATCAAACTGAGAGATATTTTAAACTATCTGAACCCGCCATGCGTTGCAGTGCCGCGTAAAATTAAAAAAATTCAAGTAATATCAAAGCATAGTGCAAAAAGTTTCATTGAAAACGAAAACGTTTATTTTATTAATATATTTTTCGGAGTTTTTATCACAATATGGTCAATGGTTTAGGAACGCATCTATGCGATAAACACACTAACGAGGATTTTTCCTAACGAGGACATCTCCTTATCCACGGGGTATGTGTTCCGTAAATATACCGCGAATGCAGAAACCGTGACTAAGGAATGGTAATTTAAATGGGATTATACGTTCCTAGTTGACAAAATAAAAGCCGCGAATGTACGAATTGGGTCACATTTTTTAATCTGTAAATAGTAGAAACGCGAATGAAGGAAGCGCGAATAAGGAGATTTTATTGTATTTTAAGTTTCGAACTGTTCCTGTGGACATAACGGCGACGATGTTCTCGATGATGACGTCATAGCCTTGTTGAGGTACCTTTGTGTGTATGCTCCGTCGTTCAAATGTACCAAAATTTAAACCTAATCATCAATCGCACTAATCATAAATGAATCGCGACGCGCCAGCGCGAAAGCGTTCACACATTTCATACAGACACCGCGCAACACCCCGGTTTTGCTCGGCCGCACGATCTGCCGTCAAGGCACGATCTATCTAACTCTAATCCAATATATACAAAAACGTAGATACGTCAGTTGTGTATCCAGACTTAAAAAAAATATATTTACAAAGCCTAAAACTTAAAACGAATTAAACATTTTGGAATAAATAGTAAACGATTGATCGTAGCAGGTGCTTAATAACACAATATACAAAAATTAACATTAAAATTAACATTGGTAAATAAGCTGTACACTTGTTGTCCACTAAATCGTCCAGAGTGGAGTCCTTTGTAGGATCCTTAAAATTATAATTGTACACGTCAAAAAGTGACGTATAAATATGGCATTAGTAAGTCGGTTTAGCAAGGAATCAATTCATAGAATATGCGAAATTAGCATCCCATTTCAGAGTTACGAACGCTCACGCGTTACAGATTAAAGTATCCAAAAAAAACCCCAATGAAGACAGAAATACATCAAACTTTTTAAATTGTGTATTTATGGTGTCTATATAAGAATTAATAAACCCCGAAATTTATATTCTTTTTACACTTGAATAATATGTACTGTAAAATTGAAAATCCCCGCACTAGACCACGCATAGTATGATTTCGATTCCCCTGCTGCGGACACTCAAAGAAAATATTAACAAATGCAAATAAAATAATAATTATCACAAATTTCAGCTGACTCAACGGCATAATGGAATAAAATCAAAAATGATATCACTAAACATTGTCTATACGAATATAGATTCTTCAACTTTTTACTTAAGTATTAGAATTGCTTGTACATTTCGGACTTTGCTCCAACATTTAAATCAATAATTGGATCTCAAAGATATTATCTAATAATGATGACAATCAAACAGTCAGGCTGGTGATCAATTGTTGGCAGAGTTTGCCATACTCTCTCTGGTCACCAGAAATCCGTCGCATTTTCAAACCTTTCTTCTCCTTCGCTTTATTTTCGCATATGATCAATTCTATCTGGATTCCGCCCGAATATTCTAGATTGAGGAAACCGGTTAAAGCTTCGGTATCGTTATGCTTCTCTTTCTGGTCTCCCGTTTCGATGAAGATGTTTTGCGGTGGAACCCTGGTGTTGATCGTCTCTTTTAATAACTCCACTATCCGGTGCGAGTCAAGTTGGGAACAAACAGTGGATAACGCGACTTCGATATACTCCTGGAAGCAGGAGATCTCTTGTGGACTGAGTAATATTGGTATTCTCTGCTCTTCCGGCCTGCATATTTCAGTCAAACGTAGATCCATAGTAGATCGCTGTAATTTCTCAATCTCCTCTTGCCGAGGTCGCTCAGATTCGCATTTGTCGAAGCCATATCTACTATTATCACGCGGCATACACACATCCTCGTTATACTCTTTGACCTCCCCAAGGATACCCTGGGCGGAGAAAGAGGATCGAGGAGTTTCGCCCTTTTCCGAAAAGCTCCCTCTTCCGAAGTCACTTCGTTCCGAGAACGAGGACCGCCCGAAGTCACCGCGCTCCGAGAAACTTCCCCGGTCCGAAAATGAGAACGATTCCCTATGCTCGGAAAAGCTGCCCCGGTTTTCGCTAAATCCGGAGCTCACGGAAATTATATTCGAGTATATCGATTGGACGTTCTGTTCGCAGTTGGGAGACGCGTTGGCGGAGTCGTTACTGAGAGAGTCATCGCTGAAACCCAGCGACTTGTCGCTGCCTCGTCTCAGGTAATTCTGGTCCTCCGCCAAAAACCTGTTGGTCTCATCGACGCTCTCTTTTGGCGACTGCATCTCCGTATCCTTGTCGAAGTGAAGGTCCAGGTCTCTGGGCAATTCTCTCGGCGGCGGTGGCTCATTCTCCTGGCTGACTTTTCTACCGATTCCTTTGGTTATCGACGGTCTGTCGTCTAGATCTGAGGGCTCCGATATGACAAACTGCGGAAGAGGATACTTGGCGTTCTCCAGGCTATCAACACTGTCCTCGGAAGACGATGCCACTAACGTTATTTCTGACCCCAAGCAATCGGTCAGACTGATCTGCGGATGACTAGAGACGTAGCTCGGAAACTGGATGTTTCTCATTTCGTGAGTAAAGATTTTGGTATCGCCGTTATGGCTTCCGTTGCCAATCTCCTCCTGTATCATATCTAAGGGGGAACCGGGATTGGAAATAGGGGAATTGTTTAGAGATCGGTGGGTGACCATGTGGATTTGCGGATGGACCATGGGATGGAGTTGGGGGTACTGGCCCGTGTCCATATCGATGTTGCTCCGAAGGTCGAGGGGGGTGGAGTTGGGCTGGGGGGTGCCCCGGGTGATGGAGCCGGTGTGGAGGTAGCTGAGGCCCTCCGTGATCTGGTGCAGCGGGGAGCCGGGGCTGGCGGGGGACGCGTGCCCGGACAGCAGGGCGAAGCCTTGTGCGTGCAGAGCCTTCACAATCTCCTGAGATATGTTTACGTGTGGCGAACATAGGTTGTGTAGGTTGATACCCATCTTCAGAGCTAAGTCCTGAAAATAATATAGTTCGTGGTAAATCTGGTTAAGTCTGCATTGATGTTTTGCGATTACATAAAATATATGTATGTATGTGTTTGATACCTGTGTGAGCAGCAGCGTACGCGGCAAGTCCGCGGCGGCGGCGTCGGGCAGCGCCCTAGCCGCGCACAGCACGGCGCGCGCCGCCTCCACCGACAGCACGCTCAGGTCCAAGGGAGGCGGAGCGCCGCAGTGTCGCGGGGACCCTATTTAAAGAACGCACATTTCACTAAAAATCCGAACGTAGTAGGGATACGCAAATGGTTCGCGAACGGGGCCAGAGTAGTGAGAACTAGATCAGTAACACTATTGTCTTTTTTTGCATGATCAAGGCGTCCTTAATCCTTAAATGCATATTGTTTCAAAAAATACAAAAAGTAGTCCGCGCTTTTTGTAAATGATATTTGATACTTATCAATAGTTTTGGCGCGCCCGAAAGAATTTTTGACAGTAGTTGCAATATTTTTTTAATGACATATGTTACTATTAATAAAAAAAATTAACAATACAGTCACAAAAATGTCCAAAATTAAATACTTTGCATGCTAGTAATAACTTTTAGCCAAAACATTTAGCTCATCAGTTTTTTGCTTGATTCTTCTGTATCAAAATTATACAGAATGGGCACAATAATTGCATTATGTTTTGAATGTTTTTGGGGATAGTTGCAGTTGTTTCTTACAGTTCTTGCAATAATTTACCGCTTATAAATTATACATATAAACTAATCAACCAAGAAGGAATTCGGTACAGTACGCCGTGATGGGTTAGAAAAAATTATAATGCTGAAATCGTTTTCATCTTTGTACCTTTTAGGTAAGAAGGCACTATGCTGAACACATAACCAAAGAACACCGAAATCCTTATAAAATATGACACTTGCATATACAAAAAGAGAGATGGAAAATGCCATTTGTAAAAGGAAAAATTGACCAATACAATAATATACTCAAAAAGGTCAACTCGAAACGGACTTAATAAAACTCCAAACGCCTCAATGTAAACCCATAAGTTATATAAAATGTTTTTGTTTATGTTCAAAAAGAAATCAAGCTTTATTAATTTTTAGCTACTTTATAAATGTTTGCGTACTTTTTGTTGTTATGTATCATTTCTGATACATATCATTAACAAATAATAAAAATTTACATAGTGATTTTTTTCTCTAATTTTCCCATAAATTATTATCATTACTTTAATTAATCTTATCTCTATCTTTATCTCTCTCCTTGTCTTTGATTTTTATTTATAGAGATGTTAAATATAGTGGTAAGAGATTTACCGGGCACGGAGGCGGTGGGCGTGTGCAGGCGGCTGTCGGGGCGCGGCGGCGAGGCGCCCGGCGCGACGCCCGCGCCGCTCCGCCTCTCCAGCCCGCGCTGCAGGCATCAAAATATGATAAAATAAGAAAAATATATAACTCCCATCTTAGAACGTCTGGAGGGCCATGTAACAGAAATGAAAACCGAACTCTAAATAATCAACGAGAAGTGCTTATTTACTCTGCTGCCTTCTTTCTGCTAAATGACTAGCGTTCCAATTACTTTCTATACTTTCTCTATTTTCTCTCTCTTTCTAATATCAAGTAAATATCTTGTATTTTTTTCCAACAATATAAAATCACATGTATTAAGACATCTCCCGGACAGGAACACGCACTACACAATAAATACTTTTTAGAATGAAATAGCTTTATATTCATTGCCTAGCCGACTGACCATGGAGTGTTTTGTTTTCCGAGTACGTATATATGTCCGTTCATTTGTGACCTCTCTTTTGTTTCTGTTTAAATAAATTATTATTTTTAGTTCATTATATGGTAATATGGACGCCAATGTACGGCGCAATGGACGCAATTTTACCTGTAGCTGTTGGTACTCCAGGCGCGCGGAGGCGAGGTCGTGCGCGGCGCGCGGGGGGGAGCTCTCCGCGCGCCGCACGGGCGAGTAACGTTCCGCGTGCTCCCGAGCTAGAAGCCATGACAACAAAGTGATATTTATTTGACGTCGTAGCACTTGCGAGCCCGCAAGAAGATCGAGCAGAAGATCTGGTCTGGCTCCACAAATGTGGAGCGTCAAAGGATGTTTTGATGGTTCTCAGATCCACTTGATTTCTTTTGGTAGGTGAACACGACTGTACGATGATTGTTGTTGAATAATTTAATCGAATTCAAAAAAATGGTTCCCAGTTGGCAATTTTTTTAATGTTACATTAGAACAGTTTCATCGGTTTTATTTATTTTTTGTTTGATTGGGAATATTGGCAAGCAGGTCTCATTTAATTCCGAATTAAATTAAACCTTGGGTTCCGAAAATGTATATATTAAATTTATATAAAAAATGACGATAAGTCATCAGCTTAATTCATACATTTGAGTAAAATTATATAAATAATTGAAGTCGGTGTTGCTGTTAAAATTTTTAAAAGATTATCTTTTATTGAATAGTATATAATTTCCCATTGTTGACTGAAAAAATCTTGCAAGAAAAGGGATCTTTATACAATTTTATGAGGTTCCTTTTCTTATTTTAGACAGATTATAATTTTTGTTGTAATTCTTTTTTAAATCCAAGTTCAAAGTCATTTGGATCACACTGATTCTTCTTTGGCAAAGAATATAGTTACTCGATGATGATGGATGACTGACTTTGTATACAAAACAAATGTCAAAACTCTTTTGCTATCAAATGGACATATTTGACAACATATAATTTCTTTCTATTACACACCGAAATATGTTAAAATGTAAAACACACACACGAACTTACAGTCAGATAAAACTATTACAACATCAACAGCAATTAATGCAAAACTATTATCACATGCACAAAGTTTTATATTGACTTTTATATTTGTAATTTTGTGATTACAAACAATATTTACAAACCTCCATTTTGCGCGTTCCAGAATATATGATAGAAATGAAAAAAAAAAAGAAAGAAACAAAACTAAAAGAAAATTACCCATTTCCTGTACGGTTGCTAACATTTGCAGTTTGACCCTCTGCGGTCCGGAGTATTTGCGCTGCCGGTTGTACTGTCCTTGGTTGTTATACGCGGCGCCCGGCGTCGTTTGCACTTGGCACGGCGTGCCGGCCATTATCGACCCGCTGGGGATGCCCGACCCACTCATCGACCCGGACATGCCCGACCCACTAATGGATTGTGTTTGTGCGCAACCACTGATCGAACCCAGACTTTGGCTTTGGTAGTTTCCGATCGTAGTGTCACTAGTAATAGATCGTGGGGCATTCTGGTTTTGGAAAGTGGCAATTGGTGTACCACTTGTGATCGATCCGAAGTTATTAGCGGTAAACTGAGTACTGCCGATGTTATTTGAGTAATTTGACGGTGTGGATATATTGGAATTGTTCATAAAATTGTTGGGATTGTTGATGAAAGTGTAATCACTGCTGAATTGATTGGTGTCGTAGTTCGAAGTTGGAATGGGCTTTTCGTTCATGATTGTATTTTGATTATTTTGAGCGAGTGTACCGTGGTTAGGGGAGAAGGGCCCAGCGGGGGGAGTGTAGGGGGAGACGGCTTGGTTGGTAACGGGTGTACCGGATACTATGGATCCCTTTCTCCCTATCACGCTGCCTTGTGGTATCGTTTCTAAGGAAGGTATCATTTTCTGGTTGTTTTGAGTTTGGTTCGAGTAGTTTGGTGTGCCAGCCGTTATTGAACCTTGCCCTGTATTTTGCTGTACGCTTTGGGTTGGGTTCGCACCAGTGGGTGGACTTTGGTATCCAGATTGATTTTGGTACTGATAACCCCCTTGTATCGAAGGTGGTAAATAGTTTCTGTTCATTCGCCGCTCAACCTCCATAACCAGCTCTGGACTTATAACTAAAGGGTTGGGTGGTAAAAAAAATTATTAGCAAAAAAAAAATGCAAAATAATAAATTAGCACCATGCACTACTGGCTGAATGCATACAACGAAAAATTTCAAAACTTGTGTCTATTAAATATTAAAAAAAAAAACACTAACAGCTGTGAAGCAAAGGTCTCCAAATTATGGCGGCATAATTACGGTATCTTTGTATTTTTATTTATAAATAATATTATTCCTAGGTAGAACATTATTGTAACACTATAAATCCATATAGCAAATGGATCACTATTTTTCTTTTTAATATGATGGACCAGTAACTGTGGTCTTTTATTCAAATTATTTGGAAACTTCAGCCACAGAGAATAAAAAAAAAAGAAAACTTCAAGCATTTACTATTATTACATCTACGGATCAACTTTTGTGATGCAATGATCAATTATTGTCTATTTCTAAATATACGAATTTAGGATTAATACGGACATTGAAGTTTAATTTGTTTGGCAACTAAAAACAGTAATATACAATTTATCTGATATGTTTATAAACAATATTAATACATCACATACAAAATTGTAAATGTCACATAATTAATGCCACGACAGTCCAACAAACTAACATTATACAAATGGCTTACTCACCCGGCGGCCGTTCGGTAACCGTAAGGAGACCTGTCCGTCTCATTCTGATGTTGGCCGTTGAAGAGGGAGAGGTGCTCGTCTGTGTGACAAACAAATATTATT
>DWLR01004947.1:0-11490 GCA_018246295.1 Papilio alexanor hazarajatica | reverse complement strand
CTGTAAAGATACTTATGGCCATAGATTAGATCAAGCTAGACACTTATAGCGTATTTTGAAAAATAAAATAAACAAATCATATGGTACTCTATTTTAAGACGTTTCATATCGATGGTTTTCTTTGTCGATAAGTAACTTTAACCCCCCTAAAAGACTTACAATAACCTTTATTAAACAAATAAGTTTCAGGAACATACAACGTTTATTTAATTGTGCAAATATTAACGACATTAATACAACAATGTACTTTTTTTATTCGAATGTTGTCTTTTCTTTACACGTAAAGAAAACTGTACAAAACGTATTGAAGAAAATATGTCAACTAAAATGTACATACCTTAGTTGGTAAGAAACTCTTTAATTCATTAAAATTGTTATCTTCGTATTCCATATCGCAGTAGTGTAAACAAGCGAGTGAAATGAAATAATACATGAAAGTCCTTCGGAAAAAAAATCAATAAAATTCCTATATTTCATCATAAACATTAAAAAAGTTTTTTATAATAGTAGACAGTCCAACGCCGATAACGAAAAGATTGGAGAACGTTGCCGAGGTATAGTTGTTTTTAAGAAAATGAATATTTCTTATAATCGCTTGGCGGCCGTTCTTCGCGGCGATCACAAAAGGATTTTAACGCTTCTGAATTATGGATACCTCCACGGGCCGACCTGTTGAGGTACACGGACTTGTCTTCTAACAATGATTTACGTCTGGTGTACTATCCTGTAAACAAATATTAATGAACATCTCACGCCGGCTATATTTCAAACAGATTGTACCCGACTACTGACTTTACGAACATAAACGTCTAATAGTTTTATTTATTACTCGCACTGGAAAAACAAACAAATCTTATTTACCCGCCCACATTTTAAATTTAGACACAATTATTTTTAAGTAACTAACATCAAATATCATTAATGAAATAAATCTTTCACACTATTAAACCAATTGGGGTAAACAGTAAAATAAAAATGTAACTAGGGTGAGACAAATAAACTGAAAGGTTTTAAATTTTATATAAAATAAACAAAACATTGCTTCCTATACGAGATATGAACCAGATATTTATTGATAATAAAACAATTACAAAGAGAAAAATACAATTCTAAAAAATGGTATACATCAACTTCTATATTAATGGATTTTTAGGGCAAATATTTAATTTTTTTTTAATTAATCGAAATTCAAAATCTGTAGTAACTTAAACGAGAAAGTATTAAAACCAAACCATTCTTTTTCATTTTATATTGCATCATTTACATAACATATTTTGCTTAAATCATCAGGCAAATATGTTAATAATGACCCTCAGTCACTACGATTGAGGGTCATCAACCTCTTTAAAATAATCACAGTAACAGCATCTTGTCCCCTTACGCCAATATTCATGCTAACAGACAGTAAAATTACAGATCACAGAGTGCGTATATTTGCATATACAAAGAGTATATTATTATATAGTGTGTGTAATGAAGCGAACGACTGCACTGACGCGCTGTTAATTACCTTTGTTTAAGTGCCTCGTCAATCAATCATAACGTGTTTAGTACACCAAATTGATGCGTGATCATTTTTAGGTTAAGTACCGTACCAACGGAACGTTGTTTGCCTGTTTGTCAATTCATAACGGTGCATACAGTACAATAGCGTATTTTGTATAACATTACATACATTTCTACAGAATTTAGGTACTAGTGCATACAATCTTTCAGCCACATTATCATTTAACATCAGGTGGGATCATGATCAAGAGCTAGTTTATTCCTTATAAAAAAAACTAAGAACATAAATGTATGTCTGAACATAGGTACAGTTAAGTTCCTTAGCGATATTCCACTTACAGAAAAATTGCCTTGTTCCTTGCGACGAGCTAAGCCCCGCCTACTTCTTACAAATAACCAATTAGGCTGCTATTGATGTTTCGACAAAATTAAATCTGTCGCGTACCTGCACTATACCCCTGACTATTGTTATCATTGCTGTCTTTGTTTTTCGCTCTGGAAGTTTTACGACCACTGCCATTCAGACGAAATCATTATTTATGAATACTCTATTGTTACAACATTGACGAACCTTCTTGTCGTCCTGACTTATTTAAAAGTGGCATGCCATTGGTTATTGTTTCTGCGTCAACTTCTCAAGGCGTACGAAACATTCAAACAATTGTATCTTTTAAAGTGGAATACCGCCAAGGAAGCCGACTGTACATAGATATGAGTGAAGAATTAATCTTTGTTACAGTAGACGGATTGTTGACTTCGTCTTAATCGAATGCAATTTAATTTGTATTATTTTGTATAATATTTTTGTATGTATACTAGAATTTTAATATTGTTGTATGTAAATTGAATGTGTAAAAAAACACACACGTTTATTACAAAATTTATTCTACGTTAATGAATATTCAAAGTAAATGCCTCAAATTTATTTGACCACTGTTATCTCTGACAACGTTCAAAGGCATTCCCAGCAAAGAGTTCACAACGTGTAAGTTCTAAGCATGATTGTGTAAAAATGATGGCCAATTAATTACCACCTGATTCATCAAGTCAACCGTCCATTAATTATGTTTCTTTTGCCACTCGCTATAATTATTGTAGGCTTTTAGTAGATGATATTTCAATAAATATACTATAGAAGAGATAATTTTAATTGCGAAAGAAGTTGATTTATTTACTTTGATATTATTTAGCCGACGTACACTTCTGATATTTTTTTTTTATTTCGCTGTTAATTTTATGTCAGTTAATTAATATTTTTTTTTTAATTATCCAGCAGCACTTTGTATAAGTACATATTTCATTACGAGAACATCTGTTAAGTATGATAATTTCTAGCAGTAGGTCATAAATTTAAATTTCGTCACGTTTGTATCGATGAAAATTTGGTTTTTCATCGGGTAAAAATATATTCATATGTAACATTTTAGATATAGAAATGTTTTAGAACTTAACGACTTCTACCAAAATTTACTCCTCTGTGTTGTTTAATTTCTTGCTACTTCTATGTTTGTATAGCTTTATAATATATTTTTCTGAAAGGAAAGGGTAAAGAAATACGTAATAAAAAGAAATGGGTACATATTAGCAAGTTATAATTGATGTGTTCATTGTAATAATTTTAAACACGATAAGAAAGCAAAAATAATTATATCGAAAAACAAACACTTAACCACATTTTAGATTTATTGAATGTAGTTATATAGCAGACAGGAGTGCTGAAAGAAACAAGATAAGGGGCTTATTTTTTTGGCACAAAATCAACATCGTCTCTCTCAACTAATATTTCCCAGCAGACCGCAGTACACACAAGTTAGTACCAACAACGTTTACGTATCTTCTGTAACGAAATTTATAACTCAATTTATATACTGTTGTAATAAACTTACACACTCGTATTTCGCTTATCTTATTTTGTTTTGTCCCAAATATATCTCATCATGAGTTTGGGTCAATCCGTAAAAACAAAAAGTCGGGCTATACATTAATTCCGATTTTTTGTTGCTTAAAAACCTATGAAAGTTAGATGGAGAAATATCTCAAAAAAATGTAGAGAACATTAAAACTATAAAGTGTTTAAGCTTTAAAAGCTGTGCAAAATTTCTAAACCAAATACTATAAATAACTTTTGTACACTTGACACACTTATTGAAAATTAAATACGAATTCGTTTGATCTATCAACGCACTGTTGGAACCAGATCTAGAAGTGCAACAACTATGAGGGTGATACTACTGTATAAAATCTCAAAAAGCAAAGTGGTAGGCAAGAACAATTTTTAAATTCCACCACCACCATCACTTCAGCCTGTGATCGTCCACGGCTGATCTTAGACCTCCCTTGATCGCATCATTGGGGGGAAAACGTGCCATAATCGCCACGCTTGGCAGGCGGGTTGGCGATCGCAGTATGTTCCACCGTACTAAGAAAAGGACGCTGCTGCCCGTCCTTCGGTGGTCTTTACATCCAGATTCAAGACAAACGACATGTTCATGCACACAAATGTTTGTCCTGTATGTGAATCGAACCCACGACCGGCGTGAGAGGCAGGTCAGTCAAGTCAGTGAATGTGACTAGATTTGTAAAGGATATGCTTATGTGATTCGGGCATGTTAGAATGAAGAATGTCAAGACAAATTTATTTTACAAAAGTGAGTGGAAGTGTTGGTAGGGGACGACCAAGAAAAACATATAGCGTTCAAATTAGTGACATCCTAAAGAATGTCGATTTAAGGAATACCCGGAACTGACAAGCGTGAATACTCGTGTGTGTACGTATGGATGTGAGAAGAAGCGAGAAAAGTATGCCAGGATCGCGCCAAATAAAAATCGGCAATCTCTGCTACCCTTCTGATTTCCGAGCGATGTTATGTATGTATGTAATTAATAATATATATAATAAATAAATGCACACATGTTAATGAGGTAACATATAAACGATATTAAACAAAGATTTGTTGGTAGTTCAAAGTTTCGCACAGGTTGAGACATACCCATGGGTAACGATAACGTTCAAATTCGTTAACAACAGATCGAACGTCTGGAAAGTTGTCGGGCTAAGCACACAGCTTGTGGCCACATTACTAATATTGTGCTCCAGCCTATAGGTAAGTTCGCCGTTATTGACGGCTAACTTAGTTTACAATATTGTTTCAAATGCACGTAACATGACAGTGATGATAATTATGTTACCTAAGTTAATGTTGGCTTGTTAACAACCCGTCCAACCTGCATTTGTTTTTATTTTAAACGTAGCTTCTAACGTGTTTTTAAAAAGAAATTATTCTGTTATTTAAAATTGACTTTAACTTTGTTACAAAAAAAGAAGTTCACAAATTTGCAACAAGACAAAAATAGAGGAGTTATTCACTTATTAAATGTAACTTATTTTTTATTTTTATTTGTAATTAAGCTGACACAACAGTTGATGACAAAAATTAATTTACACGTAGATATTTTTTCCAGTTTTTCGCGAAAATACTTACGCGAACTTATCATTCCTAAATATTTAGAAATAGTTCAAAAATTCAGTTCAACTAAAAATAAATTACATATCTTCGCGTTTGTAACTACTGAATAATAACTCATAATTACATTTGTTTTTGCGTAAATCTCTTCTTTCCTTACAGCACATTTTTGTGCACCATTTTCCTAGCGGTGTATAAGCAAAGCTTTTTTAATAAGACTTTTAGCCCGGCTTTATACGGTTGCTCTGTCTCAAAGAAATGTCAGCAATCTGTGGATAAATCCTGCTTTATTGTTATTGTACCGCATTTATTCGAAGCTCAACCGGAAAAGATATAAACCTGGGAATCGGTTAAAAGTAAATAAATTCGCCATTGTCGACCGGTGGATGGTTAGATAACATATTATTGGCATTTTACTGTAGCCACCAAGAATCACTAAACCATATCGATTTTTTTATTACATCTATTTTTTTCCGTTTCCTAAACTTGTAATAAATTTCAATTTAGTTCTTGCTTTTATTTCACAAAGCAACGAAACAACTAGTCTCTAAAGTTTTCTCAATTTTTGATTCAGCATTTTACTAATAACTCCGTGACGTTGGTTAAAGAAATGATGGCATTTGGAAGAAATCCACAGAGTAGGGTGATGAATTTGGGAGAACATTAAACTTATTATAACCGCGTGGTGGATGCATAATTTGGCGAGCGCGGAATTTGCTACCTCTGGAATATAGTAAAGATTAAAGAATACTGATGAACAGACAGATGACTCGTAGCCTCTCGCTGGTAGTTACCAAACACTGACAAAGAAAGAACCAGCCCTGTAACTATAAAATAGTTTCATCGAATCGTAAT
This sequence comes from Papilio alexanor hazarajatica, assembly GCA_018246295.1. NCBI lineage: Eukaryota > Metazoa > Arthropoda > Insecta > Lepidoptera > Papilionidae > Papilio > Papilio alexanor. The sequence continues at coordinate 5,665 of DWLR01004947.1, read as the reverse complement.
TTTTGCAATTATAACTTTCTGAAACTCCATTTAAACTTTTTGTCTTTCTGTTTAACGAAATTAAAGTCCCCAAGTACGGAGCCGTGAGTCTGACATTTGATGTTTTAATCCGATTATTATTGGACTTCAATAAAAAAAAGTCAGTCGAGTGAAAAATCGATAAAATGTAAGAAAACATCAAAGGTGCAGTTAAGTTTAGTTTATAGAAGCAAAGTTTAAGTTAAGTTTAGTTTATATTTGAACGTGATGAATTTACTTATAAATTTCAATTCAATTTAAACTTATTTCTGAACAAATTAAAGTTATTGGATTAGTGTAAGAAATTTACAATCAAATAATATTTGTAACTGGGATTAAATTATTTGTTTATTCGTATTGATTTAAATTAAACAAGCGACCTCCAGACTGAAAGGAGTGGTCTAAAGGACATTACGAAGAATTAAATTAAATTGATTTTAACGCTAAGAATTTTACTTACGGTACGTTGATCCCCTGATGTGATAGAAAATAATGAATTTTAGTATGACAAACAAGTATGTAAAAGATTTACTTAGTTGAAAGAAGATGGTATGGACTAATTTTAGTCCTCTTTCCTTTCCTTATTAGAAAAGAGTAAGCAGGGAAAGAGGATCCGATGGGAAGGGGGCTGGATAGGAGAATGAAATGTCCATTTTTCTGCCTATCGTCTCCTCTGTCTATTAAAGGTAGGCAACGCATCTGCAAGTCGCAAATGCTTGTTGCAAATGTCTACGGGTACTGGTCGCTTACGTGACCGATTGCTCGTTTGCCACCTTTTGGTATGAAAACTTAAATTTTTATTATTGTTTTCTTAATGTGATGCTTAGTTTTTTTATAGGAAAAATAGGTAGGCCATAAGAAATTGTACACAGCAATACGTTCAAGTAGTAATCAATAGTATTCCGTTTGTTATTATACATCACGTGTCCCTTGCCCACTAATAAACAATAAGACAGCTTCTCCGAAACAAATTTACGAGCAAGAATACCTGGAAAAGTAATCGAGTTATAATAAATGAGAGCATATTATGATTGTCAGATGTCAATCCTAAACTAGAGACATTTCACTATTTGTTAATTGAAATCACTCTTAAAATTTTACAATTACGTTATCGAAACGAACTGAACTTTATTTGCAACATATAACTTTCGAAGAGTTAAAAAGTATACAAATTATAAAACATAAAAAAAAATTAATTCAAGTAAAAAGCGACTCACATTTTATTCATCGTTCGCCGACTGCCGTTCTCCAGACGCGAACGAGTGCCGATGCTCACTGTAAGAAGCTTCCTAACATAAGAGCTTCTCACAGATCTAATTTTACTGGATCAGTTCGAGCGATGTTAGCAGAATTTTTATGCATATATAAAGTTTTACACGATTCATCAGATCATCCTCATGAATGATCTGATGATGAATATAGCCTAGCCGGCCTATAATACTTTGATCTCATTATAAAAGTATTATAGGCCGGCTAGGCGTCCTGTAATGGAAGTATGTTGGCTGAAACGAACGGATGTAATATTAAAATTATTTGAATGTTAATGTTGATTCTTATGTTTAAAGAATTCATATTAACATGACAACTATATAATTACCGCAGAAAGGCAAAGACAATTTGTTCGGAACTGCAAACAATTTTCAAATATAGGGAGCTATGATGATATGGAGGAGAGGCTTATTGTTTGTAACTAAGTAAACTCATATTTTTAGAAGTGTGATTTTTATTATAATCGTAAAATAGCCATTTAATTCATAAAAAATCATTTGGACGACGTCGTCATGAGCAGTTAGTGTTATTTAAAATGAAGACGTATAGCGCTTAGATAATTTTTTACATCGTGTATTCAAAATTAAATCTATATTAGCAGATCAATCCTTGTTATTTTTTTTAATATTATGATTTTGTTTAATCACACCATTTTCACAGAATAGAACACGTTTTATTATTTTATATATGTAAATCTGTAAATGAGCGATGGAGAGAGCGATGAAGAGAGACACGAAGAAGCACTCGTTTCTTAGTGTTTCTCTAAGAGATAGAATCCGGAACGAAGAAATGCGAAGAATAACTAAAGTAAACGACATACATATTAATATTTTTCAAAATCAGAAAGCTGAAGTGACAATGGGTCGCCTACATCTAAAAAGCTAGGAGATAGGGGAGCAAAATCTTGGAATGGAGGCCATGGATGAGAACAAGAATCGTGATGCGCCGTCTTTCCAAACCAACCGATGATGACGGCAGAAAGTCGCTGGATGCGGTGAGTGGAGGAGCAGTGGACTGATACAGGCTTATGTTAAAGTCTTCACAAAACTCGAGTACTTCTAAAAGTATAATAACATCGCTTCCAGTCGAATCTTGATCTAGGTCGCACGATTTAAGCCTCTCGTATATCTTGGAAAGATTTTCATATTCAATTACAAATAGACAAGCGAATCTCGAGCGTAGCCTTTGACGTCTTCACAGGGTAAGGGAATATTAGGCGCTGTATCAAAGGGACCGGGAAAATATTTGCGTCGAGAGATTTTTACGTTCCCTGCCAATTATCATTTCAGCACGTATGGAAGGCACTTTCAGTATTTTAATGAGTATAAAAATATATATTTCATACATATTTTTATTATATAAATTCCTTTCTCCCTTTTTTAACCTAATTTTACCAGATAGATATAATATTGAGTAATAAGCATTGCAACGTGCTTATTAGATGTCAAAATTCTGTCACCAGACACTAGGCTAGAATATTAAGAAGTAATGTTTTTATGTACAAAATATAACTTCTTAACATTCTAGTTGCAAAAGAAGACAATCTCATGACATGCAATGACAATTAAACGTAGTACGAAGTTAATCGCCATTTGAAAATATTTACAACATTTACGAAAACACAACAAAAAAGAAATAGGACGTATGCGTTCCATTTTACAGGCCCTTCCATTTTTGTTTCATGTATACTATATGTTAGAAAATATATTCCTGGATACAGTATAATAGTAGAAAATAAATAGCCCTCATTATTAAATAAGACTATTTATTGATATTCCTCTCTTGTCCTCTACTCTGGAGGTAAGACATTTGATAAAAACATAGAACTGAATTGACAACTTCCTTCTTTTTTGAATCGTTAAAAAGGAGATTTTTAATTCGGAATTGCTCAAATTCATTTATGTTAAAATGAACCCTTGGGCTACATTTGACGTATCAAAACGTCAAGCATTTATTTGGGCAAAAATTACGCACATGATGACTGATCTTTGATTTGATTATTGACTTTGTAAGTGTAAAATGTAACGACCTGTCATGGTTGTACATAACAGGAAAATTTCGATAAATTTTATAAAATAATGTGCTGGTTATGTGCCCCAAAAGTCAGTATTTAAATAAAAAAATCAGTATTGTGTAAAGGTAGATAATTATAATGAATAATCCTTACTAATATTGTAAATGTGAATGTCTTTGTTACGCTTTCGCGTTAAAACGACTTTACCGATTATCATGAAACTTTATACACATATTCTCTAAGGTATTGGGAAGAATATAAGATATTTTTAGTACAAAAAAATATTTTTTACTGACAGTTAAAAAAATCATCTCTTATAAATGTTAATAAGAGACTTCGCGGAATAAAATTACAAAAACTTTCAGCTAGGAAAATAAGTAATGAACACGTGCGAAGCCGCGGGCAACACCTATTACATAATGAACTAATCCTTACATAATATCTACTACTTTTACTTGCCCACAGAATTAAATGTGCTCCAAGTGCAAAAACTAATTTCAAATAAATGTGTACCCAAAGGGTTAATAACGTACAAGAAAGGGACCGATAATTTTGTACACGTAGTAAAATTCTATCTCTGAATAATGGTGCAAGTCTGATGACTTGCTCCAAAGATCAAACAAAAATATTCAGAGGGGCACAGACCGAGTACCGACTTGTTATGTATAGGGGACGGATAATGCAAAATGCAAGCTTTGTGCCCTCTGATAGCAATGTAATTTATAATTAGCTTAAGCGCTTTAAAAAGTGGGGGACGATTTTATTTGAAATTACCTAATGAATGTTTAGATTGGACATACAAATTTCATCTCCTTTATATTTGAATTTAAATTGAGTCGAAGGGTTGTACAACTGTTGGTTAGTTTGATACATTCTACTAGTGACATGTGTTCAAATAGTCCCAATGTTGATATTAATTTGAGGACAACTTAAAACATAATAGAACAATAATGACAATATGCATGTTCCTTCAAAATTTTTGCTTTTTAAACCTAGTATTAGTGAATGTTAATTTATCGAATTCTTCATGAGTGTTATGGACTGGTTATTGTTTTATTAATTAAATTAATTTCGGCAATTAATATACGTAATTATATATTAATTGCCTGAACCATAATAATAACGAAAGTTAAATAATTTGCTTCAGCTTTTACAGGAGACAAAATAATATAATCAATATTAAGCAAATGATGATTTAAGATCTTACCAACTGCTTTGTGTTCTCTGTTCTTTTAAAGTATTAATTAAAATCTTGTATGGTGGTCTTCCAAAAGGGTACAGATGTAGCAGATGACAACGACAAATTCCTTACCTGCGTCTAATCCTTTAATCCATTTTCGAAGATTTTCGTCATGATAAAGATAACACCAGTCTATACAAGTCACTTTTGTAACAACCTACTGTCAACATGCCACAATGGTGTTTGAACTAAAAAGAAACATTTTAGGGCACTTTCACATACGCCTCATCAAATCGCAACATTTTAAATGTTGAGTTAAAATATTATTTAAGTTTTCTTTCATTTTAAACTAATATATTATTATGCCTATAATATTAGTAACCTTTAAAATCGTTAAATTATTATAGCTTTATTAAATTACGATTATGTGCATTTACATAGAAATATATAGGCATTTGTTTTATTTACTTTCAATTAGAATTTAAGGGGAATTTTAGAGAAATGAGCCCCAAAGTCTCTGCCACTCTAAGGTCTTTGTATTGCCTTAAGCATTTTATTTCTTTCAAAACTAAGGTCATGTTAGTAAAATAAGTCATATTTCCTGTCATCAATTACGGGGGTGAGTGCTGTCCAGACCTATCCCAGGATCTGCTACGCAATTTGCAGCGCCTCCTTACCACCTACAGTAGATCCGTTTTTGGTTTGCGTGGATTCGACCACATCTCCCAATATCATCAACAGCTTAAATGACTTCCTATTCATCAATAGCCCAATTCCAGAATTTTGCTTTATCTCTTTTCTATATTGATTGATCTGTCTTCGCCTCCCCTATCTCGGAGAGAAATTTTAATACCTCAGTGAGTGTCACGACAGACTTTTTCGTTCTTCGCATAATCTCAGGATTCACACTTCTTCACATTCCTCTGGATTTGTTGGCAATTCTTTTACGGTACAAATATAAAGTTTTGTGTTAAATATATGTACATTAAATGTAATTTTCAAGGTTCACTCTTTGTTGCTAAAGGCCAGCACTCAATTTCTCACCACACCCGGGGTTGACTGTGAAAGAATGCCTTAAGGCATGAAGCCCTTTGTGAAAACAACAAAGTGTAAATAAATAAATAAATCAAATAAAAAAAATTCGGTATATTGCGAAATTTTATTTATAATATATATATATATAT